>QXVX01000223.1:0-16833 GCA_013436065.1 Halocynthia aurantium | reverse complement strand
ATGAGAAAATAATGATCTGAATTACTCGCATGGATCAGGTTCAGTTGTTTCGTTTACATTTACCTGAAATAATGGATTATTATTTCAGGTCGACAATTTAACCTGCTATTACGAAGAAATAATATTAATCATGAAGGAGAATACAGAAGACTCTTGTCAAAGAGCACTTTCCAGTTGGCATGTGAGGTTTGAAGCCGAAGAGAGTAGATCGCATTCATTAACATGTTCCGGTGAGATTCGAAATATATATGATATTAAATTGTACCATTTGTTTGAAAGTAACTTATGTTGATTATTTTTACATAGCACCAGATAACGGAGACTCGTTCCCGGATATTTACGACGTCATATGGTATAAAAATTGCTCTGAATTGCCGAAAAAATCTTCGCAATATCGCCAAGAAGGATCTTCCGTAAGATTAAATTCTCAACATTCATTTAATTGTCTTTCGTGAATGAGAATTAATGAAATTTGTACAAACTCTTTGAAATGACGAGATATTTTTATTTCCCAGTGGAACAAGACTGCTTGTTTGCTAACCTTAGTAATATAATTCAGTATAACTGAGTTGTGAGCACAAATTCATTATTATTAAGGGGAGTCTCTACAGGGGAGGGGGATAGGGTTGGGCTAGGATTTGCGATTTCCCGCTCTCTCGCAATTTCTCGTGTTTTAATCAGTTTTTCGCTCTTCCTGCTTTCCAGCGATTTAAGGATGAGTGAAAATATTGCATTTTTTTATTAATTCACATTTAATATATTTACAGCTATTTTTTCACAACATTGGTTATGAATCGGCAGGAGTTTATTCGTGTGCTGTGACGTATCAAGAACAAAAAATCTTCACAACGAATTACGACTTCTGTGTAAAACGTAAGTCTATATGATTGAAAAATCTATCGCTACATAAAGCTAAACGTTACGTTATCCCTTTCATTAATCTATTCCTTCACAGAGGCAACATCATCCTCAGATTCTCCTATTGTAATAAAATGTCCCAAAACCATGCGTATTAAACTCGGCCAAACTGCTTCAATACAGTGCACAGTGTTGCTGGGTCTTGGCCAAACCAATATATTTAGTTTGCTTGTAAACTGGAAACAGGTCAGTATGTTAGATACATCGCCTAGTAAGTCACACTATGATATTTTTAACTGTCAAGCTAGTTCTATACAATGGATTTCGGATAGTTGGGACACATTCATGCAAATTAAGCGGCTGCCTCAAAAAAGAGGTGCTACACATAAACCTAAACTTCAAGTGCAAGTAAATGTAGAAAGATAGAAATAAAGATTTCAACTAACATATTGAGAATTACATAGTGATATATACGGTACATCAAGCGGTACAGGTCGGGGGTCGGAAAACTGCAGTCGACGAGCCGAATTATATTCGTACGGATACTAATAATGGAATTACATTTCAAATTCTTTAAGATTTTACAGTACGCACCATAGCGAAACGGCGGTCGGGCATAGATGGCGTCGTTGTGCCAGTTGATCGCATGTTGTAACGCAGTTATAATTAGACAGCTTTTCCGTGTGTATCACAGTTCTGCGACATTTTTTTTCATTGTAATTACTCGATTTTGATGATAGCCGTTTCCTCGATGAACGAGTGCTACAGTTCTTCCTCCACTATATCCCATTGCTTATTAGTTTGGATTGTTTTTAATAATTAGTTATAATATTAACGTTTATTTGAACAGGTGAAAGGGAATAGCAATCATAAATGTCTAAATAATATCAAAACGACCTCAATCGGATTTCATAACCGAACTAACTGTTCCATGTAAGTAAAATTCATTCTTTTTCCGTGATCTCGTATCATAATCCTAATCTGAATAAGCTGTCAGGGACACTATCATATCTGGTTAAACCTTTAATGCAAAAGTCCTTTGTACATTTGGATGCTCATTTAAATCACTAGGGTCAATAGAGCGATCCCAAGTACGATTTGATGCCCCTGACCTGGTTATTTTTTAGCTCATGTATTATTCTGAGATGCACTTCTTAAATTGATAATGTTTGACATGAAGCTCTTTCATTTTATATCTGTTAGTATAACCCCATTATTCGTGACTTTTTCAGTGCATATAAACACGAAGACCTCAAGTGCTATTTATACGAACCATCAGAAAAAATAATACTTGATAACTCTTGGATTATAGATTTCATCATAAGGTAAGAACCGTAAATAGGAGAGTCCTTTCGGTTTCCGTCTGATCGACTGGAACCAACGGAATTATCTGAATATAATACGAACATCAAATGAAAAACTTTATACTCATGCATAATACGCACCCCTACTACGAGTCAGAACAGTGCAGTGTGATTAGCAGCACGTATTAAAATCGTGCTTCCTCTCACACTTGCTAGCCTCAAAAAACAAGCTTGAAGACGTGCGCTGTATAAACATGATTAAAGTTCAATTAACAGATGGCAATAAACATGCATTCCTGCCAACTTATAAGAATATACAGGCCCTTTTTCTGCTGTAACCGTTGTGAACTCCTGTCAGTAACAAACACTATGTCTCTCCATAGCGATATATGATAACGTACACATTGAGGCAATGCGCCCCCTAATGCAACAGCTAGGTTGGTTCCCAATTTGAATTCTCTTATCTTATCTCTTTGTATGATGCGCACCCCGACTTTTGAATAACTATGCACAATAATAATGCACTGCACAAGAAGTCGTATTACATTCGGAAAATTACGGCAGGCTGTCTATTGCAGAAAAGATCGAGCAACCAAGAATACACGATTGAAATATAACAATGATTTTAAGCGTTCAGTAACAATTTAGTAGCATCTAAGTGGTTTCTGTTACAGTGATTTCAAATCGGATGATGCAGGGGACTACGAAGTTATGTTCAGTAATATTGGAATGCACAAGAGCGCAGTAATACGACTACAGGAAGACATCGATAACAATGAACTATATATCATGATTGTCGTGGCAGTTTTTGTTCTTATTGTATTTATAATAGGGCTTTTTATAGGTTATAGAATATGTAGATCCTAAATTCCTTGAGCGATCGAATTTATTTTTTTCAATCACTGCAGCAATTTTGATATATTCTGTAAGAAATTCAAGTAATCTAGAATCAGACACTTGATTAAACTATTGTTTCATCTTATTGCATTTGAAATTGCGCTTTAAAATGTTACATTTTTACTAATACATTCGGGTTCAGGTTCTTACAGACACATTCCGGTAAATGAGACACGATGAGGAGGTAGAGGACAGATAAATCGAGGTATGTGCACACTAAACAGTGGCAATGGGTGGATGAGTTTAAATATTTTAAAAGCTGTGATATACAAACACGAAAAAGCCTTAACTGAATGTAACTGAAGCACTTGGTCTAATGTAACAATATCTTAAACATGGATGAACAAGTGTGCAATTTCTCTGATTTCCTTGGCGCTATTTTTCGTAGTGTTCAATGTTTGTTACATTATCGCAGTATTAAATCATCATGACAGCGGTTTTTGAATTACACAATAATATGTTTGTAAGAAAATAATACAATGAACACTAAAGCTATATTCCATATATCTCATTTATAATCCATTTTTCAATGCAAAATGAAAGACACTGTTGTTCAGATTCTTTGAATTGGTCGATTCAGCTGTCAAAGGTAAATGACAACTTTTACGCAACGACAATACAAATGATTATTTGGCATCGATATGACTAAGTACGTTATACACCTATGAAAGGTTTACGAATTGTTTACAAAACACCAGGTACTGATTTCAGAGGAAATGAACACAAGCGCTTTATTACGTATTTATACAAGCTTATGTCAATAAATCATCGATTTCCTTGAACAAACGAAAGTATTATCGTACAGCGTTCCTAGGAATATGAAATATTAAAAATATGAATTAAATTTCCTCCGCAGGCAGTACATAAGTTCAAATGTAAATCTTGATGGAATGACATGTAGGTTGTTTTAAAATAAAAATAAACGGACAAATTATTCTTTATAATTATGTTATCTCTGAAATGTGTGCTTGACTCCCTATTACTACCTACTCCCAATGAGTCCCTAATGATGATGATATTAAATCTGTTGGGCCATTATCCGGCTTTGATAACACAAGTAAAAGTACAGCTATTATGCAATACCGAATCCGAACAGCGCCATTCTGAGAATTACGTAAAGTTATTTTGACACAGTCGGGGAATTACTAACAAAACAGCAGCGGCGGGACAACGCACGCAGGCAAGCGAAATACATTGCTTGGAAACCAACAGCAATGCCACCAGTGCAGCCATGATGTAAATAGTTTACTGTGCACTGTACATTACCTACTTTACTGTATACGCTTTATTCCGTATTATTGTGTTCACCTAAGTCTGAGGTCGAACCTAGCGTGGGTCGAGAAATTACCGTACAAATAAACACATAATTCTCTACGCTGTTGTTGTCGTGTGCTGTGTTGTGTTGCATATGCTCTTTCACAAACAGATAGTGTTACGGGATAGTAAACCCCCCTGTGCTTGTGGTTTGTTTCACACGAATGGCTCGTGGGTACTTTCAGCAACTTTGGATAGCTTTCGTAATGTTTGGAATTCGTTCCCAACTGTCGAATTCGCTTACGGGAAAGTTTAGAAACTTTTGCAAAATCTTTTTTCGTCACATTAAGAGAGATGAGCCTATAGAAAGCGGGATTGCTCGTACGGAAATTCCCGATCGCCTTAAAGAATGTGCGCGTTCGACTATATGGAAATTTTTCAAACAATGGAGACGGATCATGAAATTTTAATTTCAGTTCTGAAGCAACTGAAAAAATTATACATTTTCGCGGGCCATCTATAATATCTGTGATTCGATATCGCTTAAATGTGATCAGACAGATATACAAAACACTTTGGAGCAACTTATTTTCGATAACAATAGCTGGATGATAACATTAAGTGAGGGATATGAATACGAAGTATGTTATGGGACCGAGTGATATTAATAACAATACCCGATCGATAAGTTGATATCCGCGATCCTAATAAGCGTTGTCCACTGTATTTTAAAGTAAATTTATCCCTTCGATTACATACGGTGTCATTTAATTCCTTTCAAAATAACCGAGAAAACCCGAGCCCGAGTAAAACTTGAACAGAAAAGCTCTTATCTATCAATAATCTTATTTTGGTTGATAGGGGGCGTTGAATGGGTTTTGAGTAGGATTATTTTGCCACTCTCTCCGGATCCGGGTAGCTTTGTTTATACTGTTATTCCCAGTCAATTTTGATGGAGATTCAAGTTTTTACAGGCAATTGAATAACAGTTTCAAAATATACCCATTCGTTTAAAAAAATCGGGCAGGCTCACTGTTTCATTACCTTATATTACGCATTCCTTTGAACCAAACTATTTTCCCCCATACATTTGAAAAGGAATAAATTCATTATACAGTATTACCTAATTCTTCGAATACCATAAAAAGTGCAAAGTCAGGATATTACGTTACTCACATCCTGTATTTGATATCCGCTAAAGTTTTCTGATAAACACTGCGTGTTATCAACTTACCACATTTATGAAGCAGAAAAATTTTACTGAAATTTTTCTCGATTTGAGGAAAATATATATAAAAATATTCATAACGTAAAGAAATTTAGAATAATTAAATACCGTATTACGGTAAGGCACTTTCGATTAATTTCATTCCTGAAACAATATATGAGAGGAATTTTGGTAAATGTGAGTTTTCCTGTTTACGAACGAGACAGTGAGGGAATATATTTCGATGGAAGGTCTGATGAATCGAATATCGAACAAATACTGGCAAATAGAATACATTGTGATGGCCTCAATATTGGAAGATCCCCAGAACAAAAATAGAAACAGATCAGATTACTTGAACTGAATTGTTTGTTCAAGATAAAAACGTCACGCGTAACCTGTATTCACTCAGATTGTATAAATCGTTAATGGTTTGCGGAACTAGTGATGCTAAAAGAGATAAATTAGGAAATATTTTGCATCACTATGCCGTCACTTAATTATATTAGTGTGCTTATTTCTGCTCACTGCAAAATTGGTTGAGTATAATTGGTATTGGTCATTTTTACAGAGCAAGGTATAAGGTTAAAGCATAATAAAGATCTACAATGTAGTATTTATCTCAGGTGTAAAATTAATCCTGGTAGAACTTTTGCCTGTATCGTTCAATACTAAGATTTAGACATGCTTCGCAAATGTAGACCAAATACGTTAGACCAGCACGCGCAGCTACTACAACATTAGACAGACTTTGTATGCCGCTTAATTAATTACAAATGTCCTTATCTTCGGAATACATTGCCATATAGACAACCTACCATGGTATTTAGAAAAGGGCAAGGTGTTTTGGAGAAGTTCGAGATTCGTTAAACATTGCCATATAGACAACCTACCATGGTATTTAGAAAAGGGCAAGGTGTTTTGGAGAAGTTCGAGATTCGTTAAATTGTGATTTCTGATGTTAAAACCGAAATGAGTAAAGCTCTGGGACGGATTGACATAATATCAAAGGTAGCTCATGATACGAGTTCCGTGCTAAAGACTTGGTAAGCTACATGGTAAAATCTGCATCTAGATCCAGCAGTGATATTTACATCGACAGTGGCAAGAGTAGCGAATGCTATGGAGCCGCTATTTTCATTTTTTTGTCGGGTAATTTCGCGTATCAGATTCAATTATCTAAAATGGATTGCAAAGCATTAAGCTTTGTTCAAAAGTTACCGTATGTAGTGCCTAATTCTTTGTTAGTATTCGCGTTCGCAATTGGCAATTTCTTGAATGATTTTCTTACATCCCCCGCTGTCTATTAACCAGAAATTACGCTACCTGTTTATAATTAAGGGCTCCGCGAATTAAATTTGCTACGGGCCCCGTATTAGTATATTCCGGCCATCAGTATCTGTCTAACTTGTCACATCATGCGCTATGCAATTTACTTTTTATGTATAAAGTGATATGAATAGTGAAAAAGGGAAAGTAACAGCTGTCGTATTAATCGAATATGTCGAAATTTGCAAAGAGCCCATCTGTAATCCAACAATACGGATATCGATTAATCGTACACTTGATCGTTAAATATCACACATTTGGCCACACATGGATGAAGAACCATTACCGCTTATAATTTGAACTTCCGTTATTCAACTGACCTTTATCTAAACCCAGAAGTTGAAGTGTCCTTTGTTTTCTTTCTCGGTAAGTTATGTTATGTTTATACAATACACAGTCGCAGACAGGTCTCAGGTAAATGTACTGCAGGGAAATCCCTCCATGAATCAAAGGCGCATTTGACAGTTTGATTAGGTTGGGTAATACACATGTTATTAGAAGCTTGTTCAACTTGTGTATAAATTCCGACAGTAATAACTAGAAGTGGTTTCGTCAGTACTTCAGACTAGGTATAAATAGTAAGAGGTGATTTAATAGGTAGCCTTTGTATAGGGCTAACAGGAAAAGTGTTGTAAAATTGATGACATATTTTCGAGAATAGCCACCCTACGGTTGTGGGTCCTATGGTAGTTTAGTAAGCCGAATTGGATTTGTCAACACCTGAGACGAGTGTACATGCTTTAATATAATGCTAATTAGAGAAGTGTAGGAACGTTTATGACCTATTTTGAGAAGTCAACATCCCCTCCTACCTATTCGTGTCCACCGAAAAGAAAATTTGGGTCATTTCAGTTCAAGTCGCAGCTTAAGAATATGACCTTGAAGGTACACGAGGTTTAACCTATCTACAGAAATAGCTTTAGTTGTAGTCGAAGATATATGACAGTGAAATGGCAGTGGATAAAATAGTATTTTCGGGCAACCATTTTTAATGTTGTACCGGTCATTTCGAATCTACTTTACCACAATAACCACGAATCCTAAGAAATATATTAAGTTGTTTCGTATTCATAAATAACTTGTACTCAGTCATGAACAGTGTAGTACATGTACATGTACATGTACATGTTTGGCTCGCGCCTTTGTTTATCTATTAATCACTTAGCAAAATCTTTTGGAAAGCACTCGAATAGTTTCCAAAACATCAGGTGAAAATTGACACGAGACAAAACGTGGGTTTAACATCGAAACTGCATCGAAATAAAGCTATTTTCGTGCGTCCAAACGACCTCTTCACCTGCAGGTATCCCTGGAAATAAGCAGGCAAATGAAATCGAAGTTTCTCTTTAAAGATAATTGGACTGGATAACAAATCGACACGACAACACGTATATTGCTACATATTGTTATTCTTCAAACGTTTCAGGTAATAATAGACAATATCGTAGACACAAAATTTAGGAATTTTTGTTCTCTGACTTCAACTGAATTTCCCTAAACCTACGTAAGTAGAGCTCAACCAGATTAAACTCGCATTTCACGATGACATTGTAATGTGGCTTACAAAAAAATTGCACGACTTTTTCGACTGTTCCATATCATATATTGTTGATATTGTTTTAACTGTACCTTAGCGTATCACCGCGGATAATGTTTTCAATCCTATATTGTTATCAATATTAATCGTCCCAATAGCATCCAATCCTTCACTCAATGTTATCACCCAGTTATTGTTACCAAAAACAGACCGTCACAAAGCGATCACAATAAGCGGCGTCCACTGTATATACAGTATACATATAAAACATATGTTTTATTTTTATCTATTTACAGTATGCAAGCCTGGCGAGTAAAATATATACCTGGTTTGGGACTTCCGATTTTATATTTTGCATATCGTGTGTCAAAATATCATTACGATGTATTTCTGCGTACCAAAAACTGAATTATCAACTCTTATTTTACGCCAGAAAATTATTATGAAAATTATTCTACTGTTAGGTGGTTACCCGTATTCAGTGATTCTGCGAAACTCATATTTTACACCTGTATGACGTGAAGGTAATAACAGTGAAGGCCTGACGTAGAATTCCGTAAGACTAATCTGTGGCAAACATGTTTTCCGATAATCCGAAACCGTAATATTCACTTACCTACTGTACTACCGGAACTTTACTGTAAATAAACCCTGTGAGATAATTCGAAAAAAAAGGAAGAATGCAAACCCCATTAATAAAATAAACGCACATGGGCGTATAAACGGGAACTGACTGAGGACTATCCATAATAAAACGCTAAAATCGCTATGGTCTGTTCATATTTTCAATTTTCTGGAAACTCCGATTGTAAAAATAAAAAAATAAACATCCTTGGGTCGTTTCAACGGGAAAATCGCCCATGGGGTTTATTCCGAGAGATATTATTGACCTGAAAATCTGGTAATTGGAAATGAGAATGTTAGAACCAGATATACTTCAAGTTATTAGAACTCAAACGTCATGTAGTATGCAGTCAATTTTAATGTTATTCTTGAAAGGGTGGTTTTTGCTGAGAAATTTACAAAAACGTTCCTAAAACTTATTTAATACCACTAAATGTTTTATCTTCAGAATATCTGTATGAATAGTCAAGGCATATTCTACCCATATGGTATACATGGTGTAATTTGGCGCTGGCCAGCTACATGCAGTCGGAGTATATATCGCTATAGTAAAACACTTCTCCACATTGTCCCATTCTTCGCCTCGAGTCAATATTCATGTTCAAATTTTTGTTAATGGTGTGTATATCTCGTGTGAACTGCGGCTAAATGAGCACGATGATATCATGCTATGTTTATAATGTGGTTTTGATTCGCTGTAATTCTCGTAAATCCGATTTGGGCTTGTCTTTTATGCCATAAACAAATAGCAAACATACTTTATGCGGCGAGTTTTCAGAAACACAGTAGCAAATTCTCTTTCGAGGTTGTTTTTGCATAGTTCTTGTTTATAATTTGCCTTGAGGTTGACTACAGAGTATTAAGATGAACTTGGCATATTGAGTTACTATCTTTCTAATGGATAATTTAATAAAAGTATAGATTTTTCGAAGATAGAATACTTTATCAGATCCATCATGATTTATCGTGCTTCAGTGCAAATGTTAGCTACTAATTAGGTCAGCTTATAGTTAGATTTGATATTTTACTGTCGAAGTCAAAAAAATAGGGTTTATAAGTGTCAGCTAACAAAACCTCACCCAAATATCGCCTCATGTGTTCACACCAGGTTTTAACTCTGCACTCTGTTGCACTCATGCATGCGTTTCGTATTTGGTGTAGAATAGAACGCAATTTCACCGGCCGATAGCATGGGAATATTGTCCTTGCTATGTGCATAACCGTTTGTAGTAAAGTTTTGGCAAAGGGCTAATAAGTGTTTGTTGAGACTGTAGTCAGCTTATCTTCCGTGACACACTGTTTTATCGTGTGAACGATTGTTTATGTCGGGGATATTTTTTTGCTTTATCTTTCCAGCACAATCATCACATACCGAACATTTTGGGAAATTATACGTGACGGATGATCTAGGTTTTATTTCAAACGCGCTCAAATTGGTCTACGTTTTAGAAAATTGTCAACATTTTGCCAAGTGCAGCCAAATATTGCTTTTAACTTCAATCAGAATAAATTATATATCTTTTGCGGCGCCATGGATGGCTAGATCCTCGTAATGATAAAACTAATAGTTATATACAAACAAGAAAGGTTGATTATTAATAGTTCACGTTTTGCCCTGTAATTATGGATGTGTACGTCAAATTCTATTTGTCATTAAAAGCTCCTCTAATGGTGGTAAGTGCTGCACGAAAAAGATATGTATTTTACACGCAAAGCGGAATAAGAAAATTTCCCAACTAGAGCCACACGTTGAGCCGATGGAATAAGTTTTGTATATGCCTCCGACAGTACGACTGATGGGAAGATAAGAAATAAAACGTATAAATAAATACAATACGTGTTTCTATTGAATGCCTCCATTAGTTTTGCATGCTGTTTAGAAGTAATTATAAGCGTGCTGTGATAGGACAACCATAGATCACGAAATATTATTCATCGAGTGCTTGATAGTAGACGTATTTTTTATGATGGAAAGTTTTTCTAGTTTTTAATTCTCGATTTCAAGTGAGGTAAGCAGATTTTTATCAGTTTGGTTCGTGCCAGGTTAGCAGATTTGATTTCAAAAAATTGTCATACCGAAATTACAGGCTATCAGTTTTCTGCACTGCAAGCTAACGAGATCAGAAAGAAATCGAAGACAGAAAATTGTTGAGACCTATTCGCATAGAAGCTGGCATAGGACGCCCGTAGCGTTGCAAGGATTTCGTACATGGTATAAATATCGCTATAATTTATTGCTTACAGATTGCTTTTCGTCATTGGTACGGTTCCGAAGTGGCCTGTGGTTATGTTTCATCTATAGTTAGGGTAAGAGTTTGAATTCAAAATTAGAATGAATTATTTCGTTTTCCTGTATGTTAGGTTGCGTTACATTGTGTAGAATTAAATTACAATGCTTGGTCCATGTATATACTGTATTCATGAATATATATATATGGTCGAATGTGTGGTATCTACATCTCAAGCGGCAGGAAATTATTATTGTTACTGGTATAAAACATGCGGCATATACATACTAAATTGAATTGTAGACCATCATCATAAGCATATGAATGCTGTATTGCATATTTCTAATAATACCTGGAGATAATAATTAATTATTATTTGACGTGTTAATCTGCGAAATTATTCCACTTTGAATATTTCTTTCTATATTTTAGTATGTTGTTTGCAGGAAGGCCTGTAATTAAACCACATAATGCTAATTATGAGATTATGAATGGCAGCTACTCAGCATTGTATTGTTTTGTTATTCAGTAAGATAAATTTATTTACTGTTTTATAATTGCACTGTCATCTTTCATTATCAACGAGTCGTATGAAATGGCTATTTTTATTTCCTTGTTGCTATAATTACTTCTATTTAAACTTTGTTACTTTTTCTACTCTAGATAAGGACTATTATAACATGTCGTGCCGTAACTAATCGTAGGTGAAACGATCAATATTTAGCCTAAGGTTAGGGAGAACAATAACGGCTTTCTTAGATTGTTACATAAATTTTAGCGTTACTGCTGAGCTAATATTTTCACTTCACGTGAGCCCATGACAATGACTTATAATTTTTCTGACATTTCATAGTCATTGAAACAGGTACAGGGACTTTTGTTTTTGAAACTGTGAACTAAACTTAACAATCTATATATCTATTTAATCAATCACCCTTTTTGTTTACAGTTATCTCTAATTAAACCAACAGTATGTCGCCACGCACCGCCGTCCCTAAGGCGCTTAGTTATACAACAATATGAATACAAACATATACAAACATATACAAACACGACAGTTCATATTTCCCCAGAACGACATTATCCCCGAGACACAATTGAATTGCGTTGCCTAAGTTGAACGCATTTACAAAGAAGACAAGTTATGACAGTACTGACAGTTCCATTCACTATAGCGAAGCATAAGATTAGTAATAAGTGATATAGTGCATTAGCCTCAAGAAGTTATTTTTTACTAGCTTTAATTTTTGTTTGTACTTACATAACATATTATTAGCAGCATTATTCTTCAGTATTCAGCATTTATTCGTAATTAATTACCCCAGTTCTCATATTATAATGAATATACGATTGTTTAAATGTTACTCCGATGTTTTTTTTTAACTAACTATTCAGAACTACCAATTTATCTATGACAGAGTAATATGAAAATTAGGTCATTGATAGTTTTATTGGAATAATTTTTCATGCATAAAGGTCAATGCTTTCCCAAATAAACGGCTTTCTGGTTGTGGTTTCGCTTTATATATTGATGGATGGGATCTATAGACAGAGACTGAATAGGAGCTATTGCAGAAAACGGCAGAATCATGCATGTCATAAATTCATTGATAATTCCCTTAGCGACGCCTGGTTGTCTGCGATTCATCGCAAAATACGAAAAAGTTCTACATTTGATATTTTCGTGACGGTAAAGTTGATTATAATAATAATAATAATTATTTATCACCAAACGGAAAAAAAGAAAAAATCGTTGTTATAAAAGGAGCGCTCTTTCAATAATATGAGAATTTGCATCCAGACAACTGTAAATAATTCGTTCAATTTTGGAGCTGT
Organism: Halocynthia aurantium; assembly: GCA_013436065.1. Taxonomy (NCBI): domain Eukaryota; kingdom Metazoa; phylum Chordata; class Ascidiacea; order Stolidobranchia; family Pyuridae; genus Halocynthia; species Halocynthia aurantium. The sequence goes on along the minus strand of QXVX01000223.1, from coordinate 3,759 downwards.
ATTTGATTTGATTTCGATTATTTTCTATATACGAAAATATACATTCCTCTGGTATCGGTTGACATAATCATGAACAGATTTATATTTCTTGTTTACAGTTACTTTTATAATATCCGTCTGCAGAATTATCGCTATGATTACGATTGATATTAAAAGAATTCAAAAGTGTGTATTGCTTTGCACACACAAAGGCAAGCGAAGGCGGCAGATGCACCAGAACACCAGAGGTCTCGGAAGAATAGCAAGTATCTTTGTCACTGTATTGGCCATATTTCATTCAATCACTGTCTCGAAAGCAATCTCACAAATTGACAGCACATACAGTAAGTAATTATAATTCCACTTGACAGGACTTTTGTCTAAGGGGAAAGGAGGAAATGAATTGTACCATCGTACGCTGTCAAACAATGCAAATTTATTAGCGTATCTTGATATTCAAAGAGTACTGGAGTGAACTCCGAAACGCTCAGCCCAGTGACTTTATAGAGCAGTATAACCTTTGTATTGTAATAGCTAGCGCAGGGCCTGCAAGATATGTTATAGATGGCCCCAAATTTACCAAAAAATAACACACGGCAAGCTTCCGAATACTGTAACCACGTTTTCTTTTCACTGAAAACGTTCATTCGTGTTCTGCGCTATCTAGGTAAAATACCAACTGATTTATGAACGATCGCTCAGAAAGTATAGGTATGGAGACGCTCGGCGCGCAGTTCAAAAAATTACAGATAGTTAAATCTTGAATTATCTACTGAGGCACTACTGCAATTGAATCTGATATTCTTATACTATATTCCATATCATTATAAATGTGAAGATATACAACAACACACGAAGGAACCTTAGGTCTATTTGTATTAATATTAAAGTTAGCCGAGTGCCGAGAGATTTAGATACCGCGACTGATAAAATGAACAACACAAAACAATCCTTGCGACAGAAAAACACGTTTAACCACTTAAAGTAAATTTGAAACACGAAAGAAAAGCAGTGCGGGTCGTAATTTGTCAAAATTGCTGCACTGATGAATGCGTCTTCAGACGAGAAAGTCTGATAATTTACATTGGGCCCAAGCCAACGTATTTAGAAATTGTGGATGATATGTAAATATATACACGGATGAAGTTTTGAGATAGGAAACTGCAGGCTAAAAAGTCTTTATACTTGATATGAGAGGAAGAACGATACGATAACGCAGGAACGAGTGTTGCCAAATAAAATAAACGTCAAACTACACCAACAAAATAACATGAGAACCACTGAAATACCCAGAAATACCAGGAGTGATAATAGCAGATTTCTTGTATTTTAGATCTCGACCTTCTACAATGCGAAGATTTAAATGCCTCAGTAACGTCAGTTATCGAAGAAGGATGGTCGTTCCGAGTCGGTTGCGAGAAATTAATTGATAATTTTTATTACTACACACTGGATGAATATAGCAGCAATTTAACAGATCCGCAACGAGTAAGAATCTTTGCCAATATGTTGTGACCATAACATAATGTAAACGCTGTAATTTTATTTTCAATTTGAAAGAATCTAACGCAATTTCAATCCAATTACAGAGATATTCGATATAGCGGAGTATGACCATTTCAATTTATTGCTACACCATAAACCTGCAATTCTTTTCAAACTATAATAACTTTTTTAACTGTATGTCACTCAAAGTAAATGGCACCGTAGCAGAGGGAATTATAGTGCGGAAGCAGTCACGATGAATATGATTTACAGTGTAGTTAATAAAGTAGATGGAGGATTGAAAATAAGTAAGCTAACAGCGTAAAAGGGTATTGGCGAACGGGAGCATTATTAATTATTGTATTACTTACATGGAAATAAGTAGGAATAGGTGACGAATTAACAGCTCTTTACTTTTTCTAACGGGACTAAAAACGTAGGTCTTAGAGTACCTTGTAATACAATATATCAGATATGCTGGTTGGACAAGGTTCAAGCAATTACATCGCGTTACACTGATAACTGTGTAATACGATAGTTTTTAGCCGAAATGTGGCCGCTATGTGGTCAAATTGAACCAATGAGTTCGAATTTATTTTACGACGGATATAAAATATTACTAATTTTAAAATGAATGAATATTGTAGCGCATTATAATGTTAATACAATTTTTGCAGTGCTTGGTGGTTTTCAATGGCATCATTGTACACGACGTGAATATTACTATACAGGAATACGATCCTTATTCCTACGAAAGCGTGAACGAATTGGTACCGTACGTGATAGAGAGGGTATCTGCGTCTGACAACGGATCAGTTTTCACTTCATATTTGGTAAGTTCACAAATTATATTTCAAATCAGGCAAAAGTAGAACCTAGTTAAAGATTAAGTACTGAAGTGTTGGAAGCAAAAGCTTTACAGTTTACTAATCACGCGAATTCCAGATTAGTGGAAATGACTGCACGAAAATGACACACAACCTGATCACAACGGATAGCAGCAGTGCAAAAGAAACATGCGTCGAAAACTCGGCAAGCACAGAGACATACCAAATGCATGAAAGCAAATCAAGCTTGTTGTTTTGCAAAGGTAATTTATTGTGATTATATTTCGTTATCATTATAGCGAAAGTTTGTCTGGTCGGTTGTCTCCAACGGATCCTAACCAAATTTGACGAGGAGTTCCCAGATACATCACAGAAAAATGCGTGGCTAAAGTAAACCCGATTCGGTGTGGGATAAAATCCTGATAAACACCGCTATAATGCCAGTTAGTGACCGAAATAAGAATTTGGCCGCGTAACATAGCTATCGTAAAGTTATCTCAAAGAAGGAATGTCAGATATTTGTGGTATGGACGCAATGTAGGGGCTGCGTAGGCTTTTATGTAATTGTGAATGTACTTTCTGTTTAGCTCAGCGGAAGACTTTTCATTTATCACCGGGAAGTTACAATGTAACATGGTACAAAGGTTGCGAAATAATCAACACGGGTATAATAAACGAAGAGGAAAAAGATATTGAGGAAATAATTATCAGCACACTACAGGTAAAAACTCTTAGTCCAGTTAGTAGATGATTGTTATAAAAGTGATACAACAAGCTGAAATTGGAATCAAACAAATTTAGTTTATCACTCACTTTTCGTTCTCTTTTTCCATTGCAGATTGGGAACCCAAATTTTGAGCAGACACCTGGAGAATATGCATGTTCCGTCACTTACAATGGAATTACAAAATTCCTCTCGAAAATCAGTGTGTGTGTAAAATGTGAGTTTGCATTTCATGAATTTCGTAGAACAGCGTCTGTGGCAAAAATTCAGGAGATAAGAATAAATCTAGCAGTCAATCTAGTATTCATCAAACCCAAATTTACAAATTGGTTATAACAGGAATTGAAATAGCTTAAGGCAAGAAATAAGTTTCAATATATCATGTAAAAATACTAAATAACAAATTTACAAGAATTGTATGTCTGTACATGCGATGCCGCATCTAAACTCGAATGAACTCGAAATGAACCCATGGAGCCAACCCTGGAATAACCAATTAAATATTAATAAATAAGGAATATTAGGAAAACTGTCATTTTTTATCACTGTTTATTAAAATTGTGCAGACAGAGAATATCGAGGGAATCCAGAATTTCGAAGAGAAACCCAAAGAATCATAAAAGCGAAGGAAGGTGACGATGTAAAACTTACATGTGGAGGAACAACTGGTACTCAATCGGGATTATCACTCACAATATCGTGGGATAAAAACAAAACCAAGTAAGCAAGTGTTAATTGAAAATG
>QXVX01000211.1:4139-18050 GCA_013436065.1 Halocynthia aurantium | reverse complement strand
TTTTATATAATATTGTATTGTATGTATTTGAATGTAATATTGTATGTATTTTATTTCATGATAAATGTCGTGCCGTACAGTACTAGTATGTTTAAGCGCTAAAAGTAAAAAAAAATTAAATAACAGGTCAAATGATTGTGGGAAAGGTTAATTAGGATACTTCGCGGATTTTCACTTATTGCGGGAGGCTCTGGAACGTAATCCACGCGATAGGTGAGGGATTACTGTATTTACCGATCTCAAACTTAATTTGCAATAAAGCATTATGTTCCATATACCTACCATACGATCCATTACTAAAGATTGAGAATAACAGGATACGCTGATGACATCACCTACTATTACGCAATAATTGTAATATCATTCTTCCTGCCTGGTACACATTGACAAAAAAATAACGTGCGCAATATATCCTACTTATTATATCGGATGAATACTATTAGTAATACAGTACAATTAGTTAATGGAACACTGCAACGGTAACGTTCTCACACAAGGAATTTTTCACATTGTACGGGTTTGCCTATATGTAGGATTATTTATTTGTGGCTTGACAAGTCCAGGGCTCATTAGAAAACGTTTGCATTCAAATTACTTCCGTCATGCGATTTGTAATACAATATTATGATTTCATTTCCAAAGGAAAAATCATCACTGATTAAGAGTTCGGAGAACTTAAAACGTCATGGACGAGTTTTTCTTAAATGTAAAAGTTCTGAATTATACACACCAGACTTCTAAGGCTCACAAAAAATAATGGTATTTATGGTACGGTTGACTAGAAGGGCCTCCCAAACTTCTTATTAAACTGAACTCTGAAAAATATTAAACACTGAAATGGGAAGAAGTGCCGGACATTTATTTTCAGTTGTTATGCACACTGTCTTCACATTTATTGAATTTTTTAGCACTTATCAATGTTAAAGGGCTAAATCAAGTATATTTTTATATTCTACTGTAAACTGGAAAACTCAGAAACGGTTTGTAATCTACGTCATAGATTCTATGGCTGCACAGTTCTCTGTGTAACCACTAGAAGCTATATGACTATAAGCTCAATCAATTCACTGGGCTAATAAGCAAGCTGAGACGCAGGGACTTGGCCAGCAGCGTCATAGCAATTAACATATACAATACTATTGAATAACAAGCTGATGAAGTCCGCTAAAAAATGTATAATTTTTTTATTTATTATTTCATTTATAATGATATCCCGACCACATTTTAGCTACAACCAATACATACATGGTGATGATGAAATTATTCAACTATCCAAATATCTAGATTCGTTCATGATGAAATATCTATGTTTGACGTATCCCTAGGATCTTTATAGATTAAAGATGGATTTTGGGCGTTGACCAAAATTGCATTCGAGTAAAAGGGGAATAAAAATATTTTCTACTATTAGTTTTCGAAGGAACAACAGAGAATTCAACTGGGATGTGGAACACGACAATAGATGAAGCTTCATTGTATGGCGGATACTGTCACACGGTGGAAACCAATATAACATCCATATTATCACAAATCCTATTGGGTATTGTTATTTTAATTCTCAATACAGCGGTCCTACGAGTCATCTATACCGGTATGTTCTAATTTGTTATTCGTAATGTAAACTCTATAGACCAGAGGTTCTCAACGTTTTTTCCTTATTCCTTCCTCCTTCCTCCTTACCCCTCCCTCTCGCAGAGAGTGTGTGATTATATACGTTTAGCACTAATAACACTTTATTGCAATTTCAAACGGGGTCTGTTCCTGCCTTGGGTCAATTACTAGCGCTACACGGCCTTGTACAGGGATATTCATGGCAAATAAAATCTTCCTTTCAGGAATATGTTGAATTTTTTTAACACATATATAAACTTCACTTACATTACTCAACGATTCCGACTTCAACAGGTCCAGCACGAATCTACAGACGCCCAGCATACTTTTTCATCGCTAGTCTCGCAGTTTCTGACATGTTTGTCGCCGCGTTCGTCCTCCTCGCGTCAATCCTAATGGATCTGGCAAGAATACAAATGACAGCGATGGGATGGAGTATATTCCACGCGATGAGCAGCATTTCATTCATCGCGTCTGTGTTCAATTTGCTGCTGATTGCAGCCGATAGACTTTGCTACATTGCGTACAATCATAAGTAAGTGCAACAAATCTAAACCGTTGGTGATGGGATCAGGTTTTAGAAATAACACTGATCTACAAATCATTTTTTTTTTTCGATACGCTGCAATATGTTAGTTGTTATTACTTATATTTTTCCCATACGTCTAGATATTGAGATATTTGAGTTTTACATCATTTTTGTGGCCATATTTTACTAGTGACAAAATTTCTTCTCCCTTACACTTCAAATTGTTAGTTGTTATTAGCTATATTTGGTGCGCTGATTTCAAATCTGGTATATTTTTTTTTCCAGTACGTCGCGTGGTTGAGTTATGAACATGCATGTATTTACCATGCAAATTTACAATATTTANTCGACTAGACGCATACACTAATTCCGTCAGGGCCCACACACGGTTTATTTAAGAAAACATGTTATCAGCTATTTTTTATGCAAAATTCGTCTGTGGGAAATTAGAACATTTTGTCAAGTCGAAAATCCATTCAGAAAATTATCGTGCAAGACGGGAACTTCCTTTATGACTATGAGCTAATAGACCACTTCCTGTAGAGAATATTTTTTGAAACTTTACTCAGACCTGTCGTGATGGCACCGACAGCTTGTCACCGAAATACATTTGGCATTTAACGATTCGTGCGACCGTCGACCAAATGAAATTAAACTGACAAAGTTTGTATGAATGTGATTGCCAGGTTATCAAACGGTCGAATCATTACAAAAAAATCTGCCTGAATATCCATCAAAATCGTGTTCATTTCATTTTATATACACAATACATCTCTACGGGTCTAAAACACTTCCAATATAGGTGGTGGGCAGCTCACGTTGAAATCAACGCCTATTAATGGACTACATTTTAAACCAGCACAATATAGGCCTTCATATGCGATAGGCATGTATCCAGCATCCTATTTTAGTCGCTAGGGGGCATTCTAAGTGGGATTTCACTCCCTCTGGCCAATGGAAGCTCGGACCGTTTTTTTGTACATGGATTATTCTGGGATCCGTGCTAAATTCGAGAAAGATCCGCCGAGACAAACAAACAAACATATCGAGAGATTTCAGTCATATTTACATAGGTTAAAAAAGGTTGATTCGTTCTTCAACTATAAAACTTAACCAATGAAATTTTGAAACAGTTGCCATCGATTCTCAATTCTTTTGCGAACCCGCTCATATACGCTGCTCGTATGCGCCGCATGCGGAAATTCATGTGCCCGTGTTGCCAGCGCAAGACAGACGACTCGACGACCAGAAATCGATCAAGTGGAAATTCGAGTGACTCGAAAGGAAAGTTTCGACAAACTTTTGACACAGTTCGAAAGAGTTTACGCAAAGAAGACTCAGTAAGATATTTCGTACTTTAATATGTAGTAAAATACAGTTTACCGTCGGCTATCCGAGCAAACCTACTGTTACCCATAAACGTTATCAAGAGACTAATGAAAAAGGAATGGGTCTCTGTTCAAAAGGAATTTCCAAGTTACCGAACAGAAGGCTATAAAAGGGGAATATAATTGAATCGAAGAAATGATTCTGGATTATTATTTATTGAAAAAATGATTTAGAATGCTGGATGGCAGTACTGGAAATTCATAGGTCATATCATAAGCCTACACAAGGGATGAAAATCTGGTTTTAAAAACTGTACCTTGCAATTCCCCAACCTAGCTACATTTTCGAATTTCATAAAACAAGGGCTGCGGTGGTTCTGGTAACCGGAGTTTGAAAGAACCTAAATGTAGCGGGTTTATATGTCGCAGTGGATGACAATAAAATTTTNTATCAAGAGACTAATGAAAGAAGAATGGGTCTCTGTTCAAAAGGAATTTCTGAGTTACCGAACAGAAGGCTATAAAAGGGGAATAGAATTGAATCGAAGAAATGATTCTGTATTATTATTTATTGAAAAAATGATTTAGAATGCTGGATGGCAGTACTGGAAATTCATAGGTCATATAATAAGCCTACATAAGGGATGAAAATCTGGTTTTAAAATCTGTACCTTGTAATTCCCCAACCTAGCTACATTTTCGAATTTCATAAAACAAGGGCTGGGGGGGATCTGGTAACCGTAGTTTGAAAGAACCCTAATGTAGCGGATTTATATGTGGATGACAATGAAATATCTAATGAACTTGAATGTGATGAGTTATATTTCAATTGCAGAAAATATTCAAACCAGGAAGACCAAATTCCTGCACTCTGGAGCAGATATCAACTCGAAAAAATTTGGTTCATTTAAAAGAGGCATCTTGTGAAGGAGTATCCCAGTCGCAAGGTAGCTATTATGATATTATACATTTGCTTAATTGAAATTGAATAGATTTGTAGATTTTGCAATGAGGTAAAAGAGTTTGACGTTTGTAAAAATCCGTCCTGGGCCCAGGGATTTACCAATAGATCAAGTTGGCCATTAGCCTAGGTCACACCAGTATCTGGGAAACCAATTTGTCGTAATGATGTGTGTTTGATAGTGTATTGAAAATCTTTCATTTTGTGATTAATTTTCCATGTGAATAGGAAATCGAATATTCATATGCATGCTTCCAGCTAGGCTAGCTAGTTTCATACCTCATCGCTGTCTGGGGTGATATTAAAGTCACTTTAAATTAACGAATTACCATACAAAAATACTAGGAATGTTTCCATATGAATCAGGATAATTGACATTTTAGTGATATTAATTTTGTATATAATCACGATGAGATGACAGGGTTCAAATCATGTTGATGAAATCATAAATGAAAAAATCTTCATCAAATCATCCCTGTGGTGATTACATGACGCCCTGACAAGCAATAGAGGAGTCATACATGCAAAATATGTCACTGCTTTGAAGGGTGAATCTTACAGGAGGAAGTTTGTTCATTGGTTCACTACAGAAATTCAAACGGCTGGACATTTTGATTTGATCCAATCCAGGTGTTGTGACTTAGGGTATTCCTGCGCAGGTAGTGGCGGTTCATTTTCCAAAAAAAAATCCCCAAAGCTCAGACGCATCTGGGAAAGCTCCTGCGTCCCCTAATGATATTATTCAAGTAAATTAGTTTGTTTTTGGAACTACTTCGCCATTTTTCATCGGATCCTTACCAAATTTTGCCCGGAAATCCAGATATATCCCAGAATAATGCATGAACAAAGAATACCCGGGCTTCCAAGAGGATTAGTAGGGGTGGAATTCTACTTAGGACTGCCCACTAGCGGACAAAATAAAAATACAATCTATTGCTTTTGCTTTGAAGACTTAACTCGGCAAAACCGGGTCGCTTTGTTTGTTCAAAATAATTTGCTCCCTTCAGCTTTACGATGCTAATTAAACAATGAATCCCCAAAAAAAATTACTCGCCGATCCTTTGTGAGCTTTGTTATCAAATCTTCATTTTCCAACAGATTTCTATAGCTCGAACGATACGCTGGAACGAACCGATGGATAGACATCCGCCAAGGAGAACAGCATCCTGAAGTTTCATGTTCAAATGCGTGTGTACGACGCTGAAATAAACAAGATATTTAACGACTTGTTTAAGTTATGAAACCACGGAACAATTTAACTACAGTAAAGGTTTTCTTGTTACGACGGGTAACCACATTCCACTGTTTTAAACAACTTTTATTTGAAGTTCTTTTTGTTATTTGATTTCATTCTCCAAATTTAACGATAATTCATATTTTCAAAGCAAGTCGGTTTTTTAAAAAGGAGTGATAGCAAAGTAAAAATGATGTATCAAATAACATATTTATTTAAAAAAAATTAATACCGTCTACAAACTTGTGTTTAGACGCGACTTGCAAACAACAGATGACAATGGTTTAAAATTATATGCTTGACGTTGTAAACTACAATTTTATCAAATTATCTTGCCCTTGAGGCAAAGTTCGATTCTACATTGCATATATTTCCTTTCAGAGCAGCATTGCACTGTATTTAGTTACCACTATGATCAGTGAGGGGCAAGGAGATAAATAGTAATTGAAAACAATAGTAAATATCGAATTTTTCTAGAATCCAGATAAAAGTATGCAATCTTTTATATGAAATCCTTGCAGCCAGGCAAGCTTATAATTTGGATATTTTGGCCTTGAATACTGCTGTATATCTAGTGTTCTATATTTGATTACAAGTTTTTATATAGGATAAATTAAACGTTGCCTAATTTGAGTCCGGGTGATATCACTCTGGTGTTTTGTTGAGACAAGCTTGACAGGGTGATATAGTGGATACTATTCGGGGGTACAAAGTTTTACTCGGGGCCCTATATCCCTTTTCATTGTGCTGCAAACAAGGAATGTAAAATTTTCTGATATCGAGGGAAATTCCTGGGTCTCTTTGCACCCACGGCCCTGGGTACAATGCTCTTCCCGGAACCCCTTCTCGATGGCTCTTTTTGTGCAGTTATATAAGGTTCGGATATGTGGATCTTGAGTACAAGCCTAAGTCAAGTCCAAGACAAATTAGACAGAATTTATAGTGAATACGATTCGATTTTTCAGTTAATTTTGGAGACTTTTTTGAGCTATATGACATAGTTTCTAGGGCTACCTATTGTACCAGTGAACAGGCTTGAACCAAAACCTTTTTTTTTAATTTACTAATTTATTAACTCTATTAGAAGTGTGTATTGATTTAAACATGTTCTGAATTACATTTTTGCGTTCAAATCTCGAAATAAACTGTAAATATGGTGTTTTCGTGACATTTCAAGTGATGATGGACGTCGTCATTACGTCGTATCAGCACGAATTGCAATGCTAAATTTTGTCTTCGCCTTTATATAGCTTGAGCGTAGACGTGCGTCAGTTGCGTCGGCATAATGCGTGGGAGACTATAGTGATTATCACGTTTGCGTAAATCTTTTACGTCATATTACGTTTTCGTATCAATGTTTCGAGCTTAAAACGTGCAGTGATTTCGAACTTTTCACAATTATGCAGTAGCAGCAATACTATATCAGCAAGGCATTTCGTATGTACAGCACTCTGAATTGTAGTTAGAGGAAGACAGGGCATTCATTGTAAGCTTTGACAGGGCCTGCATTTGACGGTTGGCGTATTAAATCAATTATTAAACTGTTGGACAAACTATTATGAAGCAACTATGGAGCAAAATATACTCTATTTTGTATAGTCTATTCTTACCTCAGAATACTATTAGCTTGGAAGAAAGTTTGCCCTACGATGCCAGTTTGATATTATTTCGTATTTTTCTCACTACTATATCATCATATTAACTTTGCTCGAAGAATCGGAGAGCTAGAAAATAATCAGTAACCAAGGTCAATTTAAAAGATCTATTAGGTCAAATTTTCATTCTGTCCACATCTCACGTCCGATTTGACAATTTGATCAAGATTATCATGGGACGAAGCTAAGAACTGCTTGCTAACATTAGGTAGGCTAGTAACCTGCAGTTACCAGGTTTAAGTCAGTTCAATATACCCAATTAAAATAAGAGGTTGTTATAGGAAGGAATATATAAACATCGAACGAGTTCAAAGCTTTTGAAAGTAAAGGAGATAACATCGATCACAGTTATGGGCTTGGTTATGCATATTTCATAGTTGAAAAACAATTTCGTTCATTATTAATGGGAGTGACTGACGGCTGTACGCAGGGAATCAGCACCATTTAAGGACACGCAGTAACTCGATGATTCATCTCGAGCGAAATCGTTTTACCACAAGCCGCTTGTCATTTTTGTATTTTTTTATGATTTTAGAACTGAAAGTATAAAGGAGTTGCCTTAGGAGAAAAACAACAGAGTTAACATTCATGCTTAGAAAAATCACGAAATATGAAACAGTGTGGTAGAGACATGCGAGCTAGCTTTAAGAATCGATTAACAGACAGGAGACGGTCGCAGGGAGAAATAGTTGGGCATTGTGGAAGGAGGGTGGTAATGTGGGGGAGGGCGTTCCCCTACTTGTTATTTTCCAGATTTTGTCCAATTTCTGTACCGTAGGCATTCGAAGACAATTATCAGCCTTTTTGTCAAGTTTTTATCAATAAAATCAATTGATTTATTTATTTGCTATATTTATACTTGTGTACTATATACTCATTTCTCATAAACAACATATATTCTCGCACGTAGCTCGTTAAGATAAAACTCATTTCTTCTCTATTATTATTCCAATTTTTACTTCAAATCGGAACTCCTCCCTGAGTTTTGTGTTATACGGTACACGACATAGCTTTAAAGAAACTTTACTGAATAATCTAAATTTTCAGTCGCGTACATTTCCATAATGGTCATTGATTATCCGTAATTAATGGAACTTATTTGCATAGAAACAGCGAGAGTTCTGCATAATTGTAGCACCATTCTAGGTAGAATAGAAAATTTCTCACTAGGGGCATATAGAGTCTTTACCCACTCTTCCTTGCGTCCCAATCTCAGCCTCTCGAGACTCACCCTAGCTCCTAGTTCTTTAATCCTACTACTATAACTATATCAGAATGTTAGGGACAGAGTTTGAAGTGATAAATCAAGCCGAGCAAATGTAATTGCTAGCGTTGCCAATACAATTTATGATTCGACATGTCATAAATCTTCAGAGAATTACAAATATATATCAATGGGCCATACGAGTTCTATATAGTAAGTGATATTGAGTGAAGTTGAATGATAGCGATATGATTTTAGGCCTGAAGCGTATTACAAAGAGTAGCATTTCATGGTTCATCTAGTGACCTTAGGCAAGAGATTTATCATCAAATCGAATTCAATAACTTGAAAATATGTAAATTATAAATACAGAGAGTGGTAGGTCATAAATTGCATAGTTTTATTCTTATGAAGTGTTATGTCTATTATCAGTGTTTTGTAGTAAATATTATACCAAATACCAATGCCATTTATGATAAACCAATCACTTTTACTTCATATATGAAGACGGGCCTATTACATGCGCTGAATGTAGAATAAATACAATTATGAATATATCTTATTATTTATTTTCATCTCAAAGGCCCGAAAACTATTATTTTTTTATTTTTCCCATAATATAAATTGACCAAATCCTCTTAACAAAATGTATTTCAAATTTCTAACTGCAATGGACTGAATTGTACGATTTAGGCATCAATCGTTGAAAACGTTGAATCAATATTATGTTATAAGCGAGGTTTCCCATTACGTCATTACAAATTACGTCATTGCGAATATTGAGCCATTTCCAGACTCCCTCCGAAAAGGTTCGTTTCGGCGTTATGAGGAAGCGTAATTGAATGTGATACGATTTGTGAGTGAGATGCATTACTTAACAAGTTGGCGTGAATTGACGGATGAATTTTGCCTCAACAACTTCCTGTTGTGAAAAAAAATATTTTGCGTGATTTTGCAAACAGTCTAGCACTGCATGGTGAGACGACTAGCAAAGGCTAAGAAGAGCAGAAGAGTGCCGGTTGGGTGTAACAGTGTCAATCGTTACATGTAGTAGTTTAGTGTCAGCAGTATACATACATATATATATGTGATTTTCTTGCAGCCTGCTGGTAAGGCGTAACATTGCCACAGGAAAAATGTAAGTGTTCTCTCTTAAGCCTGTGTTGATATTTATCGGGAGGTGGTTGAGTATTTCTTCCTTTGTCTGAAATCTTGTCTGTAATACCCTTATTATTTCTACTTCAAGGTTCTGAAANGTTTTTATTACACAATAATGATCTTTTACGTAATAAACGTGTCGTCATTGCGTATCTACCTCAGTATTTCGTATCTAACTTTTTTTAGCCAAAGAAATATTCAAAAAGTTAATTTCGACGCTATACACCTGCTTTTGTAATAACTAGTAAATACCTATGTATATATATATGAATTGTAATTTTTTCATCAGCCTATGGAACATCTGGTCGTGGAATCTGGAGAATGATTATACTGGTAGTGGGAGCAGCGGCATTCGGACTTCTCATTAGAACTGGATATAGAGCAGGATATAGATGCAACTCGGAGTAAGAGTTTGATGATATTAACGAGATCTGGCTGAATCCAGATGGAATTTTAATTAGTGAGCTGTTCAATTGAACAGAGTCAATTTTAACTTAAGATTTATTTAGGTTAATATAACATGAGTAAAATGACAGTAGTGGGGCTGACGCTTAGTGCAGCCTTGGCAAAGAGATTTTTCCATAAAACGTTATCACTGTAAACTTACATTCAAGTCTCTTGAATAATGTTTTCTTTCTTGTACAGTTGTGGAATGGCGAGAACATTCGTTCTGATCGCTTGGTGCGTTGCTTGGGCAGTTGCTGCTCTCTTCTATCTACTTCGGCTTTTCATGTGTCCTGCTAAAATGGTAAAGATTGGTTTTAATATCATTGGCAGTAATATAAGGTGTATATACAGAGGTTTCAATGCCCGGTAGTTTTAGGATTATGCAGAATGAAAAACCTTTTCAATCCGGAAACCTTGCCACCTGGTCATTGCCAGAAAATCTAATTTGCCCNATACAAGAGTATTTTAAGGTGTGTGGGAACGGATTGATTTTACGTAAACGAAACGCCTTCTGCTAGAGCTGAGTTCAACATCTATAATTCATGACTTAAACATTTGAAAATTCCGAATTTTTTAACTGTCACAATTATCAAGTGCCGTACGCTTGAATTTCTTAAATGAGGGAAATTTCGTGTCGAAGCAATTCGCGTACTTCGCTAGAATAATGAATAAAGTTTTCTGATCGTGCTATACCTCGGTTTACGAAGGGATTCCAGAGCGACTGATTTTATATGCATAATTCATAATACATGGAATTCTACAAAATATATCTGAATTCCTAATTATTGTTTTTACTTATGCGATAAATTAGGAAGTTTTCTGTGACTTAATGTGTATTCTTCAAATTTTAATATTTATAGATTAGTTCGCTATAGAAAATACGGTTGGAACTATTGGATGACATTTTGGGCCACATATACTTGCAGTCGAAACCTAATAATAAGCTATTTCTAATATACACAGGTCTTTACCTTCACATTCAATCCTCATGTATGTCCTTCAACGCATTCGATTATTTCTGGTCTTGGATTGGCTGCGTTGCTTACATATCATCAACCATCATTCTTGTCTGTTACTTCACGTGTGATCCGCTATGTGGCAACAGAGGGTAAGTCCTGAATACAAGGGAGAGGTTATTAGTCATACAGTATTCCTAAATTTTTAATATGATCATGATGCTCTATGTTCATTCCGCACAGATTTTGCGCTTGCGCACGCCAACTAACGACTGTTATTCTCGGTATAGTGACGGCCATTCTCTACGCATTGGAGGCACAGAATATGAAGGGATACGCACCGGCTGGCGCAGGTTTTTATTACACAATAATGATCTTTTACGTAATAAACGTGTCGTCATTGCGTATCTACCTCAGTATTTCGTATCTAACTTTTTTTAGCCAAAGAAATATTCAAAAAGTTAATTTCGACGCTATACACCTGCTTTTGTAATAACTAGTAAATACCTATGTATATATATATGAATTGTAATTTTTTCATCAGCTTATGGAACATCTGGTCGTGGAATCTGGAGAATGATTATACTGGTAGTGGGAGCAGCGGCATTCGGACTTCTCATTAGAACTGGATATAGAGCAGGATATAGATGCAACTCGGAGTAAGAGTTTGATGATATTAACGAGATCTGGCTGAATCCAGATGGAATTTTAATTAACACTTGGTGATATAGTGAGCTGTTCAATTGAACAGAGTCAATTTTAACTTAAGATTTATTTAGGTTAATATAACAGAAGTAAAACAAGAAGTATTACAAGACATGGTTGATAGTCTATTTTTCATTTTAAAACAATATCACTGTGTAACAGTTTATCACTGTAAACTTACATTCAAGCCTCTTGAGTAATGTTTTCTTTCTTGTACAGTTGTGGAATGGCGAGAACATTCGTTCTGATCGCTTGGTGCGTTGCTTGGGCAGTTGCTGCTCTCTTTTATCTCCTTCGACTTTTCATGTGTCCTGCTAAAATGGTAAAGATTGTATTTAATATGATTGGCAGTAATAGAAGTTGTAAATACATAGATTTCAATGTAAGGTAGTTTTAGAATTATGCAGAATAAACCTCTTTAAACCGGCAACCTTGCCACCTGGTCATTGCCAGAAAACCTAATTTGCCCAAGAGATCCCCTATGCCCTATCTTTGACCCCAATCTTGCCAGCTCACTCCACGAAAACATTGCTGTGTTATTGAGGGTAGAACAAGGCTTGAAACAGGAAATAATACAACGATTATAGCTTCCAAGTGAGGTTCCATATTTTCACGTAATATAAAGGTTGCCACTACCTTCTCCACCTTTTGGTCTTATGGATGACACCTTCAAGTAGTAAAAAAAAAAAAAAAAAAAAAAAAACATCAAATTAATTCGGTTGTATCACCAAATAATTCGACTGTAATGTATATAGATTTTTATCCCTCAGCTCTTGATTCATAAACTAATGCCAGTATGCCACGGGTGCCGGATTATGGGTTTAACCCGTAACAGCAAACAACAGAGCTGAATAACATTAAAAATATTATTTTCGCATATTATTGTATATACTGGAGTCAAGTCAAGTTTTTAATTTGGCTTCGTCTCCTAATTAACATCGAGTATTAACAGTAAATCATGTATTGCTTTAATTTACCTTTGTCCTTTCTATCCCCGATTTCTTAAGGGTGCCGATCGTCAAGTTACATTTGGAACTTTCGAATTCTTCTGGTCTGCGTTCGCCTGTCTACTGTATCTAGTGGGAGCTGCTGTTCTTGCAGGTTTTCTTGGATGCAGTTCCTTTGGGAGAAGATCACCTCGACTATGTAAAGAAAGATTAGCAGGTAAACAAATGGCTCAATGATTGAAAAACAGGAGGGATGGTTCTCAGGGGAAAAATTTCAAATCTAAAGGGACGAATTTCAATTAGCGGAGGATTTCTAAACTGGGAAGAATATACAGTAATAGTTACACCGACGATTAATACGGCCTTATAGTTTTTTATGGCGAATTGTTCTTGGAAAACGGTATTTTCTACGACTTTGTACCATCATTTTATTAATTACTCTTTACAAATTACAGACTAAAATTTTTGAAAGGTTTTATTGACTGTTTGAAAACTTAACGAGAGTTACATTCTTTCGCGCGTTGTTTACCCAAATTGTTACGGGTTTGTCGCTAATTGTTAGAAGTTGTCTTCACGCTTATAGGACTTTATTTCCGGCTTTTGGAACCAGTTAATGACGGAGTACGAAGTGTTACTGTCCTTTGTCTATATATATATACTGTATATATCAAATGAAATCAAACGCAACTATAAGAGACGACCATGAATAGGCATTTTCGAACTTCTAAAAAATAAGACATCGATCTAAGTGGTCATAGGCTACCTATGTACATGTCATGTCATGTCTGTCATGATCGAGCGTCTGGGGAGAAAATGCAAGTGTCTGGGGTTGGTGAGGGAGGAATAAGAAAAAACGTTGAGAAACCTCTGATCTAGATGGTTTTATTGATCTATTAGATTTATCCCATTAAAATGGATAAGTTCTTGAAAATTACAAAACTTAAAAACAAAGTAACAAGTGAAATTAATGCTAGCGTTTGTGATTCTTCCTATTTTGGGGTTCAATATTTTCAGGCCTCTGCAAAAAACTATTTCCTTATGTTAGGGCTTCACTTTATAGGAATTTTGGGACCCCTTTCGTTAGAGCATGGTAATATGTTCTTCCAGCTCTTTATCAAATGCATAAAGTCTTTGCTTTATTCACTTTTTAGCTGATATCCTCGGATGGATAACTGC
>QXVX01000210.1:0-16303 GCA_013436065.1 Halocynthia aurantium | reverse complement strand
GGGGGGGGGGGAAATATTTTACTGAAGTTGGAGATAAATAGACCTGAATAAAAAGACATTACCTCAATTGCTACCGCACGATATACATTCGACAAGACGGGAAAAAAACACAGAAACAGATATTTTTATAAATATATCCAGAATAATGTTTGTATCAGAAACATTCTTTGTCATGAAAAGAAAGCACAGTGCCAATATGTGCGACCTATACTGCAGCTGGAACACATGCATGCATGATACCATACGTGATATTTCGATAGAAGTTATCAAGGATTAACAACATGTAATTTCATTAAGATTTTACAAAAAAGCAGTCATTTCATTCTTAAGAGTTCAGTTGAGATAACACAGCAGGGACACTAGCAATTTGATGGTAACTCAATGTTATTGAGGCTCTACCTCCAAACACACAGAATAAATAGGTCTTTCAATACAACTCCAGATTTTTTTTAACAATTCAAAATCGTCTTCTAGAATTGGCATTCCTATACCTTCCAAAAGATATACCCAGATTTGCCTAGAGCAAAATATCTTGGTAGAAAGTAAGAGCATGATCAATGCAATGCTGAGGTACTTTACAAGTATACAACATATATTATTACAAGCAATTTAACTATAACAGCACACTGTCACAAAATACACATAAATGGCTTAAGAAGGATTTTGAACACTGGGTATAAAAGGATATTTAGAAAAAATACCTGGGCTTTGTTGCTGTTGCGAGTAGTGAAGCATCGAGATCCCTGTGATGTCACTGACAAAGGGCAGGCTCGGATAGAGGGGAGCAGTCAGTGCTCTCTGTAACTGACCAGGAATAGTCTGATAACCGGCAGATCGTTTCTGGCTGCAGGCATGTAGCCGTTTATCATGAACACAGGATGCACACAAAGAATTTTTACAGGGGACGGCTATCTTATTTAAATCTGAACCCCGATGCAAATGGGGATCATGAACCTGGGAAGAATTGTGAACTGGTTGATGTTTGTACACATAGGAACCCGTATGTCCACCAAGTAAATTTCCAGGCTGTAATAAATTCATCATTGTGGGAATCTGCAAATCGGATGGGTTTCTAAAGTAATGTGATCGAAGATCCAAATCGGCTCCCGGGTTCTCAGTACGAGTCTCCAGCCTGGCACCAGGGCTGACGAAGAATTGATATTGTGGTTCAGCGCTTCTCAATGCTCTCTGCGTAGATGCGCTTGAATGAAGA
This sequence comes from Halocynthia aurantium, assembly GCA_013436065.1. Lineage (NCBI taxonomy): Eukaryota > Metazoa > Chordata > Ascidiacea > Stolidobranchia > Pyuridae > Halocynthia > Halocynthia aurantium. Next base: position 15,090 of record QXVX01000210.1, on the reverse strand, counting down.
TAGCTCTTATCAGGCGACGAAAGTATATGGGAAGACATGTTCCTGCTGTCGATGGAACTGTATGAGTTAGGTGATAGCAATGGTGAATGGAGCAATGAACTGGACTGAATATTCCTTGAATATTGTTCATTTGAACGCAACGGTGACTGCAAGTATTCGTTGAACATGCTGCTGTCATTTAAGTTATGACGGTACTGCTTTTGAATCTCTTTATTGTGTTCATTTTGGAAAGACCTTTTGTGAGGAGATAGCAAAGGAGAATGCGTCATATCCGAAATCCTTGTCTTCGGCGGACTGTATTCAATCACAGAACTACGAGCTTGGGGACTAGTCACGCTAATTCTCGGACGACCCCTGAGTTGTGCTCTGTGGGTCATCCCTGCTTCACCCCGTCTCAATTTCTGGGGTGGGAGATCATGGTGTGGTTCTACATTCTTCCGTTTTCTTGATGTAGGATACTCCTTCTCAACTTGATCATCTTCTTTGTCATCTTTTGTCAAGTCGATTGTTGGAATCTGTATGGTTTGGTTTGAACGTTTTCTACCCCACGCTGTGGTTTTCTTCAAATCATTTGAATGTTGGCTTGTTTTACGATTATGTGACATCTGAATTTTTTGTTGAGGTAAATGGGGAAGTGTTTCGAGATTCATACTCGTTGACGGATTCCAAAAATTGACCAAACGAGGCAAAAAGGTTTTAGGAACGATTGTATCTTTGAGATAACCATATTCCTGAGGAACTATTGTATCTTTTGAAGATATTTTGCCGTTAGATTTCATTTTGTTCATATTGGGTGATTTCTGCTGTTGTGCAATTATGAACGAAGTATCCCTTGTACTCACTCCAGCAACTCTGTGACTTTTGTCGGGCTCTGGAGATAAGATTCGACCTATGCTGTGTGATACAAGTCGTTTATTAAAGTTCTTGTTAGCAACTTGTTCAACTATATTTGATACTGGAACTGAAGAGATGTTTTTAGTAAATTCCATCTTGGATAAAATTGGAGATCTTTTGCTGCTTATTTTCTTGTCAAATTCATCTACAATTTTTCTAGTTTTTTGGATCCTTTCTTCTCTGGCTGTATATTGTTTTTTATCGAACTTATTTACCTCTTTTTTAGGTAATCTTGATGTGCTGCGGTTATTATTGCCATCAAGATTCTCAGCTGCTGAACGAGGCTTCTGTGATTCACCATGATCACGGCCGTTCTTTTTCCTAGATTCATCTGTTTTCGAAACATATTTTTCGTCGGGTTCAGCTGACGGGTTGTTCTGTTGTTCCTTCTCATTTGAGTCTGATGTTGTTTCCTCTAACACCACGTATCTCCATCTTTTTTTCACAGCGGCATAGAATGGATTATGTCTAAAACCCTTCACTACACTTTGCTCAACGACGCATGGGCTGCACGGCACCTCGAATCTTGGTTTATCCTGTGGATTAATACTGACAGGTCGAACTGTAACTGCAGCGTTTTCTAGCAGCAATTCGTCTGGATCATGTTGCATCTCGTCTTCGTTGTCCGATGTAGATGCAGGTTTTGGTTTGCACTCACATATTTGAGCTTTGAGACCAATTCTTCTACGAAATCCTGTGATTTCAACAGTTGCTTCTCTATCCCGAATATCTCCCACAAGAGGAGGAGAAAATGTTTGATTCGGTTTCAGTAAATCTTCTGCAACTCCTTCTTCAGATTTCTCTAGTACGGCTAGGTTAGTGGCTGAAGATTTACGAATACGTCCACCACGAGTCAACCCTGTTTTCAAATTTGTATCATTGCTTGATGTATTATCAACAGCAGCATCTTTGACAGGCACTTCGTCCTTCGATAATGCACTACTTCTACCCGAGGACTCCATGATACTGATAGGTTTTCTGCGATCCAATACCAATGAAGTACCGGAGACCGATTTGACATAACCATCACTACTGTTTGCACTGGACGAATTAGATTCGTTTTCTGTTTCCCGCTGATTGGTTTTGTAGCTTAGTTTGATACTACCTTTTTTCTGAGCATTGGCTCCTTTCTTAGCAGCTGGAAGAGATTCATCTTCTTTAGGAGCTGTTTTATCAGAAACATCACTATTCGTTTGAGATATGGAAGATGAGTTATTACCGGATTCATCACTTTCATCGTTACCGGCAACCTGCTTTTTTTCAATTTGTCTCAGACTTCTTCGTAGGGTCGTGACCTCAGAAGTCACACCTTTTTTACCAGAGTTAACAGCACCTGATCTCTTTTTTGTCTTTCTTGTCGATGCACGACGCCTATTACCATCTGACACCTTGCCTAAAATTTGAGTAGGTAAATTGCTGTGATCCTCAGGAAATAATTTATCATTTTCTTCCTTGACTATGATTCTTTTAGTTGGACTGGCTCTTCGATTGTCAGCTTTACTTGCAATGTTTGTTTTGCTTCTGGTTATTAGACAGGTGGTTTGTTCGTTAGGCATAGCCTTCTCTACATTTTTCATTTCGTTGGTAATCTTAATGTTTTTCTCATCTCTCCGACTGCGTCTACGAGAAGATGAGACACGTTTGGCTTTCGTATTCATTTCTGTCTTTATGGACATCGGTCTGTGTGTACCAAGCACATTGTTAATACAAAACAGCCTTACAAAATAGTAATAACATTCACGATAACCAGTTTCATGTTTACTTGCCTTTTATTCAGTTGCAAAATGACACCAAGTTTGCCAAGAAGCTCTTGTGAACTAGGTCTGAAATCAGGATTAGGATGAACCATCTGTGCTATCAGCCCTCTGGAAATAAATACGATCTCACATTAATTGGTTTACTTCTACAAAATGGCTTGCGAGATCAAACACAACTGCAGAATGGAATAATGAAATAATAAAACATATTCCAAAGTCAACACCCGATGAGTCATGAGAAGCAATAATATCTTTATTCCGGATACACAATCTTCAATTTGCCTTATAATTCTTTTTCCAATTCAATTACTGGTAATAATTAACTATTGCTTGCTCATATCACGTTGGTAATATAACATATAACATTAGGAGTATAAGTAAGCTTAAAACATTATCATAAAGAATTAGGTTACAATAAGATTTCATTGGTACGATTTTGTGTTGATTAAATGTAGTGTATCAATATTTCCACGGACATTATTATGAATGGCATCTAGATTCAGTCTATTTGACTTACTGGGACATCTCACTTTCAGGTAATGTTATCTTGTTAGTTAAACTAATTACGATGAATAATATCTTTGCCTTAGCTTGGACTTATTCCCAGTTATGCAGGTTCTTGTTTGCGATCGTTTGTGTCGCTGACCACTGACTGGCCCGTGTCCAGTGTCAATGAGTAACTGAGCCATGTTAAGATTTGGATCATCCAGCAGAGCTTCACCGACTGGCAAGACTTCTTTCTCTCTCCTGACATACGTCCCAAGCAAAACCTTCTTTGTACCGGCATCGATGAATGTGATCCGGTCCATGATTGCCCAAAATATTATTCCTGACAAGTAAGGGTGGTTAGATATGAACTAAATGAAATTAAAGGCTACAACATTCTGTGACTATGTCAATAATAATAACTATATTGAATTCCTGGTAAGGGGAATTAGTGTACAGTAATATAATCATGGATGTTGGAATAAATAAAAATATGAAATGTTACACCTGTACTTTACAACAAAAGACTATTTTAAACACTGATATAAATTACTGTATATTATCTATAATATACTCTGTAGTTTAAAATAAATCCATGGTAAACACAAACCCATAGCAAATACGTCAGCTTTAGCGGTGTATCGGCCTTGAAATACTTCAGGGGCCATAAAAAAATCAGATCCGCACGCAGAGGAAAGCCAGCAAGTGTCAACGTTAAAGTCATTATGCTCATCGCTCTGGCCAGACAAAACATCTTCTTTAATTGGACTTGTGCACACCTGGTAAAAAACAGTTTCTGTCGTCAGTAAATTACTCCTACTAAATGAAATGATAAAATAAAAACCAAACCTTAGACAGCCCGAAATCAGCAATTTTTAGTAACGGTTCCCCTTGCTTAGCCGAACGGATCAATACATTTTCAGGCTTAAGATCTCTGTGCAAAAAATTCCAAATCATTTTGTGTAAAAGCATTGTGCAATCAGTGTGTTATCATTACTGTTATCTAGCCCATAAATATTTTAGTTATCCCTTTCGAAAAGAAGTGCTCTTATTTAAAGTCAATTTCAGTAATTACCAGTGTTTTCAATGATTCTGTCAAAGAGAAAAGCTTAAGCTCATGATAAAAATAAAGTCATCAAATTTAATTAATAAACTTANTCAGTGATAAAAATAAAGTCATAAAAATTAATTAATGAACTTACAAAAGGTGCGCCGTACAACTGTTACAGTATGAGCTGTAGATGATGATTTAAACTTTTCAATAAAATAAAATTACATTTATGTGTAGAGACAGAGATCAATCCACTGTGTTATAAATTATGTTCTCCCTTTCTATGTGTAGCTTTAACACTTTGCAACAATATACCTATGAACTACATTGCTCTNTCATGATAAAAATAAAGTCATCAAATTTAATTAATAAACTTACAAAAGGTGAGCTGTACAACTGTTACCGTATGAGCTGTGGAGGATGATTTAAACTTTTCAATAAACTGAAAATAGCTTACAATTATGTGTAGAGACAGAGATCAATCCACTGTGTTATAAATTATGTTCTTCCTATCTATGTGTAGTTATAACACTTCGCAACAATATACCTATGAACTACATTGCTCTTATGTAAGAATGATATCCCGTCAGCAAGCTGGATCATAAACATTGCATTTAGATAGGCAATAGGATCTCTTGTCAATATATAATCATTCATGTCTCCACAATCGCAGAATTCCATCACAAACCAAAGGTAGTAATGGGCTTGGTCTTGACCTCGTTTCCCTGTTACAATATGAATATAAGCATGCTCAATGAAAAATAAAGAGATTCTAATACATATGAATGATAATTTCTACTCATAATACTTGGCATACATTCTGCTTTGATTTCATAATCAACTAACTTAGCATTGATTACTTCTCACCAACCTTTTATGGCCATTTCCACCAAATGCAAATAGGCTGATGAATTTTTATCTCCATGTTTCATGCGACGGATGTCCTCTCCGTGCTGGAGGTAACACTCCTCGAATCTAATGATGTTTTCATGTTGGCCCAAACTTGAGAGGGTCCAGAATTCCTGGAGGGCCAACTCGACATTCTCCGGCGCATCACAGCGTACCTAAGTGAATTGACATATTTTTTATTGGTCACAAAAAGTTCCGAACCTTAAATTCATTGCCAGAATAGGTTGTATTCTAGAAGCATGGTCCCTTCGAAAATTTGTTCCGTTAGGACAGGATATCTTAGGTGAGGTTGGGTTAGGATTAAATAACCCTCACCCAAACCTAAGATCACCCACCCTAACATAACCAAATTTTCGTTGGGACCATGCTACTAAACTAGTATCCCAGAAAAATCTTTCTAAGGTTGACTGGTGGATCGTGATTAATAGCAATGATTAAATAGGAATTAGTACATGATATAACACAGCTGTCTTCATCAATCTTAAATTAATCACCTTATAAAAAATCCTTCACCTCCATTATCCTATTTTAAAACACTAATCTAGTTCTATGAATACGGATATTTATTTTATTATGAAATAAATAGTTGTTTTTCTCACCTTCTTGATGGCGAAATCAGTGTTAATCTTAGTCTGTCTTGCCTTGAAAACTGTTCCAAAACTACCTTTACCTATCTCCCCCAGTATTTCATATTTGTACATTGTTCAAAACGAACAAACCTGTTAATTGGGACAAAACATAAAACACAATATTTTCACACAATTTCGACGGAAATATATAAGCAGAACAATAAACAAAGAACCACCATTTTCTATCTCTTTTTACCCAAATGACACGCTACGAACTCAATGAAAATGATAATCTATCATGTCATCTGTGCCGGTATGTAATAATATTCGATTTCTGTTTATTTAAGTTAATTTAAACAATGCACACTTCTGTTATTTGTCGCCGAAGTTGGCGAAATATTTTCGGGATGATTGACGGATATTAATCACATTGAACTTTCTCTGTCACGGTTCAACGATTTCATAACGGCATCCGGGATTTCTACTTTGGCTTCTTCAGAGCCAAACCTCAGAAATCTGGCTATTTTTTGAGATACTGGTAAAATTGTATCGGTTCCACGTACGCTACTTGTATTTAAAAAGAATTTATTCCACTCGTATATAGTAATGTATTTTAAAAATCAAAGGTGCTTTTTATTCAGCATTCAGTGAAATCTATTGAGCAAGCGGTAGTTCAATTAAATTGGCACATTTCATGGCTTTGCATTCAGTTTCTGTCATCGCATGCTTCATGAACATTCTTGGCAGCAAATCTGCTTTTGTCTCATCAAATGTGATAAAATAGTACGATGGTTTTAAATTATTTATACCGGAGATGCTAATAAATAATAAAAATCGTTATTCTAGTTTTTAAATTGATTTCCATTGTATTCATCGCAATCTTCCTTCTGTTCCGGGAACTTGGCGTCTCCCAAATACGTATAAAGGCGGCGAGGAAGCGCCCAATAGACTTTAATACTCCGAATCTAAGTATGGCATATTGCGATACACTAGCATTGCTCGACTCTGAAATAAGTTTTCATTCCCTCCAGACCCGGGTGTTCTTTGTCCGCGCATTATTCTAGGATGCAGCTGGACCTTCGTGCCAAACAAACTTTCACACTTACATATATAAAGCATATCCCTTCTTATAAAAACTGCTCTAGTAAACTACGGATATTTGCACATTTTCTATTACAATAGAACTCTGCTATTTCATAGATGGAGTTCTAACAAGGTGCTTTATCCATATTTAGCTACAATTTGATTGAGTGACAGACTGAACTGAAAACTTTTGAATCATTTATTGGAATCATACAGGTAAAGAAAGATAACAAAATAAAAATGCAAACAAATGGTTCTCTCATACAAACCAAAGAGTATTTGTACATCTTTCACCTCAGTGACAAACTTGTACTTACAACATTTTGCAGTCCATGATAGTTATATTTATTGTCATACATTGTTACATGGCTATTTGTAACTTCAATATATGGACATAACATGAACTAATATCTTCTAGCACGACTGGCAGGGCTATGCTCTCGTGTTGATCGGGAATTTCTGACTGGGGCATCTCTTCTGGCCATTGGGGGTGACGTGCCACCTCTGAGGGGCCTTGTCGAAGAAGAATACCTACTTTCTGTCCCACCATATCTTGATGAATCCGTACGTCTTTCCTCGAAAGACCCTTTACTGTATGCACTTCTTCCGGGAGCATCCGTGACATCCCTCGACTGTCTACCCTGAACTGAAGATCCATATTCTCTTTCGTCACCTCTTCCACGATTGGATGATGTTCTGTCATCCCTTGTCTTGATTGAGTAATCTCTTGAGCCTCCATACCCACGAGAATCTGTATATTCTCGAGCAGATGAACCACCTGGAGGTTCACGTCTTGATGAAATGGTCCTCCCAAGACTGCTTTCCTTTGGGCTGATAGGTCTTCTGTTTGATAACGGTTGCGCACTAGTCCTGTAATCAGCAACTGGCAATGGGGGAGTTATATCTCTAACTCTAGAACTGATATAAGCATTGAGCTCCCTGGCTGGTGAAAGGTCTTTGGTGTTCGACCCATAACTCCCATAAGCGTCACGAGCAGAGGGGGACCCATCTCTCATCATCCTTCCACTTCTAGCAGGAGGTGGAGAGGATCTTGCAGATACTGCTCCATAGTAATCTGCAGCTGGCGGAGGTGAATAGTATTCCTTTCTTGTAGGAGGAGAATATCCTCTTGCCATACCATATCTCTGTCCTCTTGGTTGGCTGCTATCTTCATACGTCCCGAGGGGGCTTCTAGAACGAGGAAAATAACTACTGCTAGAGCCAGCCCCCCTAGTTCCTTCTCGCATCCCGTATCCTCGGTCCACGTCACCACGGTGACTCCCTCCGCGGTGTGATCCTGTGTATCCATTGTTGTTGTAAGATGAGCTACTTCTGTAATCTCCCCTTCCCCTGCCTCCTCCAGAAGCATCACGATACCCACCACCTCTCATCCTTCCTCTGGGGGGACGATCTTCAGAAGAACCTTTTTCCTTCTCTGCATGCCTTACCGAGACACATCTTCCTTTTATCTCAACTCCATGCATCCTGCTTATGGCCTTTTCAGAGCTTGTAGGATCTTCAAAGGAGATGAAAGCAAATCCTCTCGATCGTCCTGTTTCCTTATCTCTCAGCACTACTACACCTGACATTTCGCCAAACATTCGAAATTCTTTTTCCAGGTCTGACTCACTCACGCTGTGGTCCAGACCACCGACAAAAATCCTCGAACTGATGTCGCCCCGATCCATTATTTTAGGCTTAAATAATAGCTATGTCTGTTGGAAGATATTTCGGGCAGAACTGTTTAATCACGGAGACCACCGCTAACACTATAACGGGCAACACAGATAGCAGTACGTTGAGCAGGTATGATGACAACTATTTTTAGTAAAGTCAACAGATTTATATCAGTGATGATCAGGATATCTCACCTTATATATCTCACACAGACTGAATAACAGAGACTCGCTCTAACAGGGTTTTGTTAAATTCAAATTCCTGAAATTGCTCTTTTTTGTTATGGTATGCATTTCAGAAAAGTTTCCAACAGCAAAAATTTTACCAGGCTTCAAATATCAGTACAGATGATGCAATTTTTTCACCAGGAATTTCTGGTAATAAATAAGATATCTTGCGCATGTCATTCAGTGCAACTCATTTTCACAGTAGTAACAAATCTGTACATTGCAAATGGCAGAGCTATAACTGAAGTTGGTGACTGAAAATATACTGACTAATACAGTGAAATATCGTGTTGACAGAGGCATCTATATAACCACATCAAGCAAGTCAGTGTACCACCACTGATTGATGGCCAACTTAAAATTTCAATGAAATCAAGCTTTTCAGCATGCTAATCACGGATATCCAGATAATCTTTCACAGCAGAATATATTCGTTAAGAGCAGGCAATTTTTACAGCTGTCTTTACTTTCATGTCTGCTATTATCTGTTATCAGCCTTTCGGAAAAGTAACCATCGTACAATTGACAAGCGAAATTCCAAGGTCCTACAACGATGTGCTACTATTACGTGGGCAGAAACTTATTTCGCTTCCATAAACAGATTTTCAGATGTTTCAAACTGCTATACGTACTAAAAGGATTGCAAAGCAGTAAAACTCATTTTTAAATCAGATGAAACAGCTTTTCGTCATGCATGTAGAATTTGTTGCAGTTCTGATATTGGCCAAAATATAGTCGTAGAAAATACTTCTACAGCTTACTGAGGAAGGTGAACAGACTCTAGTACAGATTTCGACAAGGCGTGCTCAGCGATCGCGTTCCGCTATAAATTTCGACTCACTCGAATAAAAATGTTTGAACGGAACGAAACTAGCGCATGCGCATCAACGATTATAAACGTGACGTGCCCAGGATAAACGTAGTCCCATTGGAATTATCGCCCAGGGCTTGTTTACAGTACTAAAGTTCAGTATTCATTTTATTGGTAAAATAGGCTAATTTCTGTCTTGTCCACAGCGTGTACAGTAGGAACAGAAGTTATAACAACATGTACAGAGGGGTCGGCAGTTACAACGGGCATTTTAAATTGATTCTAAAGGGGTTGTTCTAACAAATATATAACTATCGCCATCGTATCTTTTAATAATTATATACAGTTTAAATAAATCAACCAAGTTCCGATTATTATTCACTTTCTACAATATTTATCGTATGCCGTAACGCTTCAGCGCATAAATTATATAAAACCACAAAAGAGGAACCACTAAATATTCTGAGACGCAAACAAAAAAATGGTCTCCTACTGCCATCTAGTGCCAAAAAGTTAGATCTCCACTTTTCAAATTGATTTTATATTTAGGTTTTCAGCATGTAAAATATACAAGTGCTAAGAAAGAAATTCTGGTAACGTGTTAGCCTACCTACACATAATTTTCGCAGTGAAAAAACTGTAGCTCAGTACTATACGGTTGTTGTTGTAACTTGGCGATTAGATAATTTACCAACTGACATAAAAATGGTAGCCACGGGTTATTGATAATATGAATATCATCATAATACTATCTGTACACTATCATGAGTGACAAACTGGTTGAAGAAACAGATTTTCTGGCACTTGGATCTGGAAGCAGGGTTGTTTCGTGATTAAAATACAACGAATTCAAGCAACGTAATGGTACATGTTGGGATTGTCTTTATCTCTTTCCATATACTCTCTTTCAATGAGACTTTCGATTCTTTTTTTCATATCTGGTGGCTGTAAAAATATATTGTGATAAATAAAGATCTTTTGTGGATACTTTAGAAGAGAAATTTATCAATGTCATCATGGAAGTGCTTCACTTGCCAAAGATATTTCATAATCATTAAGATAATCAAAGATACATTTAGTAACAGGATAGTTGTCATTACACATGACTTCATATATACTAAAATTGCATACAACAATCAGAGTAAATAAAAGTAAAACTTTTGCAGAATGATATTATTAATATAAATCATAAAATATTTAATGAGAAATTTAATATGAGTTACCTTAACAGGGAACTTGAGTTGCTCAAAGAGTTCAGTAAGGAGAAGAGCATGAGATAATGATTTTCTCATTTTCATAATCCTTACTATGGCTGCATCAATCTGATATTGTCTGTCATGAAACACCCTTTCAGTTGTGCTCACATTTTCTTCAACCTGACAAGCAAAGTTGAGATTAAGGAGCAAAATATTTGAAATTTCATACCCTAGTTAAGAGATTCCTATTAAATCCTCATAAAACAAAAATACAACAACTCACTGTTTCTTTCATTTGGATTTGATTAATTTTGATTCGGATAAGTTTGTGTTTGAAATCGTGGTTAAAGCAAAATTTATCAGCGTTGTTAACATCTTTACCTCTTGGTACCTGAAATAAACAGCATTGTATTCAATTGATGAACATAATTAAGCCAATAGTTCCAATCCAATATAATAGAAGATAGATAATACAGATCAATTTAGTATTTTAGGATATTCATGTAGAATCGAAAATTAATTATCCTATTCTGGAAACATAAATTCCACAGATGTGTTAGATAGCTCGAATATACAATTTGCAATTATATAATGAAATTTATCTACAGCAAGTTAACAGAACAGTAACTTAATAACAAAAAAGAAATCTCACTTTCAACAAGACTCTCACTTTTCCGCAAGCAAGAGATTGCAATGTGCGACGTAAATCATCATCAGGAATACCTGTCGCTTTTTGTATATGCTCGTATGAGAATTCATTTTCATCATTATAGAGGAGTAGGACAAGGCACTGAAGCAAAGATACTTGAAGTTCTTTGTTACCCTGCATATATAAATATAAATATCAATATTTTATTACATTACCACATAGAACGTGATGCCTACAAACTTAATGAGATTGAGGTGTAAGCGAATCCTGGTGAATGGAGGAAATAGTCTACAGTGCTATGTGTAAATTGCTTCTAATATCACAAGACAGATATAAAATTCTGTTGAAAACTGGATTCAATAAATCATTGATATAAACATACCATTGGAAAATTACTTTTCAAAACGCAATGGCCTAAGGTCGACTGAAAGGTCAATTTTCGACCGGAATGTTTTCCCAGGTAGAATTTCCGAAATAGTTCCTGGAGTTTGACCTGCAAATTATAAGTTCATGTGAAAATAGAAAACAAATATATGAACTATCCAGTGAGAATATGGGTTTGATGTTGAAATACAAAACATAATTTATTTGTCATACCATTTGAGATGGTAAATGAACTTCCATTGGATTATATGTCGGCCAGTAGCCCATTGTTAATATGTTCACAGTCATATCCAGATTCGAAGAATGACCTTGTGCATTCAAGTACTGAAAAAAGATGAGGCATTAATGATATTTACGGTATAAGTTGACATACAAAATAAGGCAGCACCATTTCCATCAAACTATAAAGATGTTATATGTGTTAACCAGCATCTTAGCATGCAAGTTTGAAAGAAATTTGAATCTTTCATACAAGCTGTGGTAGCAGCTTAATATGATAGAATTTGTACACTACCACATGGATAGTAGGCCTGCTGAGAGTGTCACAGCCTTAATTTTATCTCTGTGATGAATATCATCAACTTTAGGCTCGGCTTATTAGTCGACTTATTCCCCGGCATGTTTGGCATACTGTATGAATCAACGAAATATTTGGCCTTTCTATCACAGTGCACAACTTAGATGAGTTAATACCTGTTTGTATTGTATCATAAGCTCCTTAGAATGATCCATGTCTTTGAACATGCCTTCCAACTTTCCTGTGAAATGCGACCCACATTCTGCCTTGAGTTTCGAGAGCATTGATTTTTCAGAATCAACGGATGCGCTCTTGCCAACAAGCAAACGCTTAGCGAGATCTTTTTTGTAAAAAGCTTCAAACACGTCCTTCCCTGTGAATGTTCAAAGTACATATGATATATATAGAGAGGAAAATCTATCCAGAATTTAGGGTCTAGGTTTCCCTATTCCCAAAGGTACATATTCCACCTTTTTTTTTTTAAATGTAATGAGTAAAGGTATGAAAACTAAAATTGCTGTATCATACTTGAGCATTTTCCAATGCTTTAGCAATACAAAGCACATGTCAATGACCCCTTGAACTTATATTATCATCAGTGACAAAACATTCAACTACAGAGTAGAAAATTTAGGGGGTTTGAATTTCATATTTTACAATTGAAATCACCCAAAGTTTTCTCTTATGTAATAAAAAAGTGCCCTTTAGACAGGAAGTTAACAATTGCCTCATTCCTCCGAAGTTTCATTGCAGCCATTGCCTCTTTCCACGGCCTAAATGTAACTGCTATTTACCTGAAGGGCATTTGGATCCTTGAAATCTAAGACATTCCTTACTTAACTTACCTTGAATGAAACGAAATATAACCATAATTTTGTCAAGGATTTTATCCAGCTCCACCTCAGTTGCTTCTTTGTTACCGGCTCGCATTCTTAGGTCGACATATTTAGCTAAATTTGAATAAGGTAATTTAGTAAGATGAAGAGACTTATTATTACATTATAACATCCAAATGGTAGTTCAATTTCTAAACAATTTTACATTACACTCTACCTATTAATTCAGCTGGCTTATTTTGCCTCTTGTTAATGAAATATTCAAATGCTTCTCGCACCGAATCCATGAACTTCGGGTTAGATGAAAAGCACAACCTGGTAATGGAATCTAACCCATCTTTGAAGTCAATCAATTCCTGGACCATGGTCGAGTCTTTTTCTGGATTGCAAACTTTACTTGTACCAACTTCCTGCCAGCAAGTAATGCAAAAATTTACAATCGTTAGAATTGGTAACCAACAGAATCAGAATATGCCGGCATAAAAGTGGATGCTAGAAGCATAAAATATCACCCAAAAACTAACGGTTGACCAGTACACCAAGCATAATGTTGTTGATACATGGCAGAGGTGAAAATATGGCTAATACCAACGTGCCTACATCCATGTGATAGTGTACTAATTCGGTCACATTAATTTTGTACCACAACTAACGTGAACAATCTAAGTTTGGATACTACTTGCTAAGTTGCTGGTTGACACATACAAATTCTTGACAGTTGGATGGAAATCGTGCTGACTTATTTTGGGGGTCAACTTTTTCCACGAATTCAGGCTAAACCTGAACACACCACGGAAATTTAAGGCAGACTTCTACACCAGCATGTACATAGAATTTTTTTAGCATCATGAATACATTTCGTACCTTGATATACTTATTGAAATGCGAGCAGAGAGATTCTGGACCACCTTTGACTCTTATCAGTAGACAGCAAAGCAACTTTAGTTCATCCCGTCTGTTTTTATGCAGAAGAGAATTCAAACCTTTTTGCAAAATGGTTTCGATGTGCTCTCTGATCAGCTCTTTTTCAACACATGATATTAGAAGTTTTCTTGAAGAAACAAAGTTAAAAAAGTTATAACTAATAAAAATATTAGCCAGAAGCCTAATGGTTATAAAGGAATTTTTTCCCGATAACATTTGGCAGCACATTTGCGGCTGTCTTACAGCATAAAGTGTGGGAAACACTGGCCTTGGTTTATGTAATAAGAGAATTAGTAAATGTAAAAGCAAAATGGTCAAGTTCTTACTGTGTGCTCTGATCTAGGTAAGTAATGCAACGTTCCTGCTCCTCTTTCAAACATCTGTCGACGTAATACAAATATTCTGGAACTTCATGCTCATGAACTCTCTGACGACCTTCGTGTGCATATTTCTGTTGTGTTTTTTCAATAAACTTCTCTTCAAAAGTCTCATAGTAAATCTGGAATGAAAATTAAAAAATTGTAAAAGGAAAATAACATGGCATAAGCTCAAATGAACATCATTCCGAATTGCAATGTTACATGGACAGTACACACCAGCATATTGGTACCAACAGATGTTTGTGATTAAATTGGTTATTAGTATATTATAAGATATAATATACACATTCAAGCATTTCCAGCATGACTATATCAAGTGATTGAAGACAACCTTCAAATCGCAGAGCATTGAAAACAAGCTCCGTAGCAAGCTCCTGTCAACCGTCTCGCCATTTCTTTCCTTTTCAATCAGCGATAAAAGACCTTCTACACACCGATCCTTGACTGAACCATTGCTCATGACATGGACACGAAACAAATCAAGTCCCAAGTCCCTGAAATTTCAAAAATATATAGCTAGAACTTGGTATATCAATAATCAGTCTAACAGAAAAAATATCCGATAGACAAAATATAATACAGTAATAAGCTACGCAAGCATAATAGTTTCAAACTGGGCATCTACTAACTCTACCATAAAATTAAAAATAAGAACGTACCACAGCGACAAAATCATTGAGTTCTGAAGAACGTATGTTCGATCAAGCACTAAAAATATACATCGAATCATGATCTGAAAA
>QXVX01000198.1:0-10761 GCA_013436065.1 Halocynthia aurantium | reverse complement strand
AATTCTCAACCATCCATTTATTTATAGGAATATAACAACGAATATAAGGGAAAAAAACAATGCATATCAAGGTTGGTTTGTGGACATATTTGTAGGCTTCACGGATTCAAAAGAAGACGGAACTTTCACAGCGGATAACGGGGTAAATATGAGACGCAGCGTGCTGGCAGAGTGGTTCGGCAACAACGACCACGTTCCACATTTGAGCTATTTCCGTGTGCTTGAGCAAAATACAATACAATCACAAGCTCGCAGTCGACCCAGCTGTATAAATAGCGTACCGGGGTCACTGCAGCGATTATGGTGACCTCCAATGAAGTTTTAAAAAAAGTCGGAACGGGCAAATAATTTCCGAATTTTGGCCGTACTAACGCCCCCTAGCGTATAATAATCTTTCTCCGATTCTATTTTCCACATTACGCATCAGTGAGCCTCAAATGCAAAAGATAGTTTCCACGTTTCGGGAGCAAATGTCATCAAGTATTACATTATATTTTAATGCGAGAAATAAGAATTTCAGCAGAATGTAACACATCCTTACTATGGATTAGTTGATTATATGATGACCATCTTATATACAGGAATCTAATCTAATGCACATCTTATACACGGAAATAATGAAAGAAATACATTCAGCGTTCCCTCAGATACTGCTGGGCCACTGGATTACTTGGTTTATTTGTAAATTCTACCCCGATCACTGCAACCGTGCTATTTTATTTCAGACTGTCATAAAAGAACCGGAAGGGAGAACACCGTGGAATATTCACGAGCCGAATGATGCTGGTGATAATGAGCACTGCATATTTGTAAGAACGCCAGAAAATCCACGACTGATTGATATTAACTGCAATAGAAAAGAATTTGGATTGTGTGAGAGCACAATTTCAGGTTTAAATTTTTGCATTCTCACTTAATGTTGAATATTGGGACCTTGGGTTTCCGCTGGAGAGAGGGGAGAACGGGTCGGTTGGCCCCCTTATTCAGGCCTGACATGTAACATTTTGGAAGTTGGATACGAATCAAATTAATCAGAAAAAATTGAAGTTGACTATAACACTTTAGCGTCGGCAACATACCCTTGTGCAAATTTTCCGAACGCTCAGTCAAGAACTCTAGGAGTTATGCTAACACTAAAATACGCACACACATACACACATATTTTATTCCTTATTTATGGGATAGAATAGAGTAGTTCTATAAATATAATCTCAAGGACTTTGCTTCTGACTGAAATAAGTTGCCCACTCCTGCATTAATATTTCTATACAAGCTTTAGTCTTTCACTAACTAAAATTTCTATTCATTCAAGGTGGTACTGGCAATCACGTTGAGATCTCTGGTTTTACATATTTTTTGACTAATGAAAAAGGAAATGCAAAAAATGCCGAAAAATATTGCCAAGATAAGAACGCTACACTTGCGATAAGGGCAGTTAATGATTATGCAACTATGAAGTGAGTTTGCCTTATATAAGCTCGATAGTTAGTATGTCCGGCCGACAAGCTTTATTGGAATTAGGATAAAAGTAAGGAAAGATCATCCATTTAAACGAGACCAAGTTGTTTTCATAGCTACTACTAACCTTACTTTACGTTCGAAATTTCTTGCCATTTACATCGCGCGAGACTGTCGGGTGGTGTAATAAGCCGTACTTGCATTGAATACTTTAATACTCCGACAAACAGTGACAGTGAGGTATTCACAAAACCAACAATAACTCCTAATAAGCCTAAGCGTTGCAAATGATTTACCATTGAGTATAGAGTCCTATGTTCATGTTCTGTTATTGTTATCCAGAGAAGTTCTTCCGCGTCTCGAACCCACCACAGACCTATACGTTGGTTTCTCTGACAGCGAGGTAGAAACAGAATTTATGGCTATTGACGGGGTAAGAAACAATTGTTACCGTATAAACATTTGATTTGTGACGTTTACGTTGATATTATTCATTGTCCTTCCTTCCCTAATAATGCGCATGCGCAATCGAACTCCACATCTGTATAACTGATTAGACTCCATCTTGAATTTGATAATTCAATATAGAAAATTAATTAAGCGCCGGAACCCAACTACAGTTAAACATTTTCTACTACAAAGATAACCAGAGCTTATTGCTACAAAGTCAGTGTTGGAAGGAATCTAAACAGCGCTATGCGACATATTATATCCATTGTTACGTGTGTATAGGAAATGATATGATATGTACTTTGCTTCATTCAAACGATATAGAACTGAACGCAACGTCAGATTAGTTTTACCCGACCAACCGAGTAATATTAATTCAACAATATAACTAGAATTGCACTACAAATATGCAGAACTCCCGTCGTTTCTCTACAAATTAGTTAATTCCGGATAATTAATATAGATTTAGTACAATATACAGGTGGCACTTCGTATAAATTGGTACCAATATCGAAGGGAAGTATTCAACAAGTTCTACTGCTAGCGCGCCATATTTGGTTTTAAGTTGAGTGGCGGTAAAACTTTGACAATACCTTTAGCGACACCATGTGATTATAAGTTTACGGCTGAAGCCAATATCCCATATAGTTGTTATACTGGAACTTTTGCTTTGCGACAATAATTCCTTTATTTATCCCTGCACTGTTTATATCATCATGCCTTTGGGAAATTGTTTTAAATTACCTTCGTTCGTTTTACTTGTAGTTGCGCTCCATGGAGACCCTACCGGTATATCTTATAGATAACAATTTTCTCGGAAATTGCCCAGAAAAATGAGGGAGCGTAGTAGCTATACTAATAAATCCTTTTTAACTTTTTTTTTTCTTCATTCAGACACTGCTAATGGAAACGATAGGAGGAACACAGTGGGATTTGGATCAACCTGCGAACATAATGGATCAAACTGACTGCGTGTCTGTTAGATTGCACAAAAGTCCAAAACTACGAGTCTCTAATTGCAACAGACCCTCTCTCGCTCTTTGTGAAATTCCTAATGTATAGAAATCTATGCTTCAACAGATCAATGGGGGAGAACTTAGTCTATTAATAGCGAAAGTCCGTTGCTCATTGGGAACGTTTCATAATAACCTAATATACAAGGCTTAGAGTGTGTGATCTAATGTGATATAAAATTCATTAAATGCTTCATAAATACGTGAATATCAGTGTTTGAACTCAGATCTCAACTATTGTGCATTCTTATTCCTGTTACTCTACATAAAACCTAACCAAAACAAAGTGACTCCACTTTACACTACCCAAAACAAGTGCGATAGAAATGTGCACAGTAGTTATGTGTTTAAGATTACTGAGTTCGTTTTGTTAATTTTTAGTTTTTCAATTTATTTATATTTATTGTGAAATACTGTATTTATATTTTTACTTTCCTTTTTTTTGGATTCCGTTGAATCGAAGGTTCATGTATTAACGGGTTAATTGGGGGAAAATCCGTCCAGTGACGATGAAGCCTGTTGTTTCAGGCGATCATTTGAAAACGTAGCATAATAACATAATACTGTATATATAGTTTAAAATATCACCAAGAATCAATGAAATATTTTTATTAGAATTTACTCTTCGACATATCATACTTTTCTGTACATAGTGCGGCCTTGAAAACTATCCCAACAATCTCGTTAAAAATGGGACGTATGGTAAGTAGATCAATTATATATAATGTCTTTCAGCATTCATGCCTTTTATTTGAGTTCATCTTTTGATTACTATCTGCTATCATATCACTTGAAATGTTGTTGGCTAACCATTGAAATTTTAACAAATTCTTCTTATGGTATGTTATGATTATTGAATCATAATGCCATCATGAGTTCATGCCATTTATTTTGATGACTCGCAACGTAATTTGAATCATTGCTGGCATTCTACTGGCTGTGATAAATCTTCAAAATTTCTTGCATAACCTGTAGAATGATCTGAAAGTTAACAGTTAACAGTTAGTTCGTACGAAGGTTAGTTGCTGTGCTTGTTTATTATTGCACTTATATATTGCACTAATGCATTTTTATTAAATATGATAATTTTAGTGTCCCTTATATATATATAGAGTTGAGGCTGCTTATTCTGATCACGGATAATGTTATCAACCGTTTTTATCAATGTCAATAAGCTACGTCCACTGTATATCATATTCATATCCCTCACTTAATGTTATCAGCCAGTTATTGTTATCAAAAAGAGACTGTTCCGAAGCGATCACAATAAGCTGTGTCCACTGTATTTCATTATTTTTTGTTTGTTTAATATAGGCTATTTATTCATACTTGTATATATCTGTGTATGTATAAGAACTTGGAATATGTACGCTATAGCACTTCTTGTGATTTCTCTGATTGCGAATACTCAGCAAGGTAAGTACATGACAATTATTTAGAGCAGGAGATATTTATACACTTGTCTCTCGTTATGTGCGAACCCACACTGGGCAATTTCGGAGTTGTGGGAGGAAACTATTTTTACCAGCCCTCTTTTATATGCTAGACACTTTCGAAGTTATTCAAAGCTGTGCTTGACCCATTCGCTAGATACTGCGAAAGCGTTGTGTGGCATCGCCTGTGTATAAAAGCTGCGTTTTCCCACTCTGCAGCAGCGCAGTCTGTCCCAGTCACTAATCCCGCATTACGAGCTTGCGTGTTGTCTTGTTCGCCCTGGATTACCTCGTGGTTTACTGTTATTTACAGTTATTGCACATATTTTGCGTCCTATACCTTCTATGACTAGTTCTGAGCCTTTATCAAGGCACCATAGGACTTGGTTAACGCTAGAAAGGAAATTTGAAATCATCAACTATGCCCAGACATGTGCGTCAGTCATTTTCAAAACGTATACGTCGCATTTAACGAAAGAAAAGTGTATAATTACTCTTTTACTTGTAATGATTATTTGCTACAATAACGCCTGCCCAGTCTCGCGCAATGATGATTGATTTTATTTACCTTCAGCTGAATTGGAATATCGCATCTCCAGTAGCAGCGAATTAGCAGACGAGACAACTAACATCAAGAAAACAAAAGTTAAAATAAAGCTGTACCTTCAAGTGAGTTACGTCTGTTATACAGTACTAGTTAATCTCCGGCATGTGTAAAAGTTGAGTAGGTCGGTAGTGTACTAATTCTATCGTGTTGGTCTTGTACCACAACTTGTATGAAAGATTTTGTATACTACTTGCATGCTAATCTCCTTGTTAGAACATACAAATTCTTGTTAGTTGGATGGATGTGTGGCTGCCTTTTTTTGAGGGTCGCTTACCCGGTGAATATAGGTTAAAACCTGAAATACATCTAAAATCTTCAGGAGTCGGCTTATACGCAGGCATTTACAGTAGTTCATTATTTAAGTTAGTTAGTTCACTCAGTTATATTAGTTTAAAATCGAAAACTCGTCTCAGAATCGCTCGATTTATACAGCATATAAATTTTATATTCTATTTTCAGCACGATGAAGCATATGGTGAGTAAATTCTTTCATGATTTATTTGCGAGTTGTCATATGTTTTTCTGTGTTTGTTGATTTAATGCTTCAAGTCAGATCTCAATGACTGATTGTAGCAAATTTATACCAAAAAGTAAGTCTGCCTGGGTCAGTACACAAGCCCGAAGACGCGCGCTGTATAGACATGGTAAATGTGAATACGCAGTTCGCATTGTAATTTTCTCGCATTTTCTCGACTATATAAGTGAATTTAATTATCCCTTCATCAAATTCCGCTGCGAATAAAACATGTTGCCATTCAATTACACAGCGAGCACAATTCTTTACTACTTTCGAATTGGATTTATTTTTCTGCACGCGCAGTTCGAACGTAAGAGCAACGCTCGAACTCCGAGTGGAATTCCTTATGAATTTAACATTCGAATTCTCGAAAGTACAAGGCACCGTTGTACATATAAAAGTCTGTTTATTTTTTCGCTATAGAAAATCAAACGATGAGTAAATCCTTCGCAGTTTCGAACGTCTTGATATCACTGTAGTATGACGTGGCTGAATCTGGCCTTGTAAGAGCTTTTCCGGTATACACTACTTCTGTGCTTGCAGTCGCTCTGCTAGTTGCGTGGATGTGGATTGTCGCCCAATTTCTCGATTTTTAAGCTAATTACGGGCTTTATGGGCCTATCTTGAACACTAAATGCATTGTGGGAAAAAATAGCCCGATTACAATACTTTGTGATAAAAATTGATTTTAGGTCAGAATTGCGTAATTCAGTATTAGATGTCGCAATGACGTCACACTAAACACTAGTTGGCGCGTATTAATGTTCGAATCTCTCTCACACGTGCCAATTTATTGCCGAATTCCAGTTGCACATACATATTCACATAAAATATACAGTGCTTATCGCTACATATGCAGTCACTGAGAGAAGGAAAAAATAATATTTAATTAGCATCAAGTTTTACTAACTCCACTCGAACTCGAATATTATATTTTCTCAGAACCTTCCGTACTGGCTGAAATTCGAGAAAGCGTTAAAAAAAGGTTTTCAGATCCTTGCGTTCCAAAGACATCAACTACTAGCCCCGTCCCAGCAACAAGTACCCCTAACCCAGCAACAAGTACCCCTAACCCAGCAACAAGTACCCCTGCCCCAGCAACAAGTACCCCTAACCCAACGACTGCTACTCCTGCCCCCACCACATCAGAATCAACACAAGGTATATTGTAAATAAATGTATTATATTTTGAGGTACACCGAAATATTGAGAATCTTTGTATTTAAAATCAACCGCCAACATTATATGTTTACAAACACACTGCAGTAGCATGATGAATGCAGGGGGTTTATAAGGGGGCAATATTTTCCCGGCCTCCCAGACTGAGGATTAAAACATTTTTTTACGTCACTATGGCCTAGATCACAAACTGAAAATTGTAGTCAAAGTTATTCTCACAGTCAATAAAATAGGGAAATATAAAATCAAACGTCTTCTACAGAACTTAACTTATATTTCTTTCCAAGAAATGCAGTTTAATATTCATTTCAGTTCCTATTTTTTTCATTTTGAGATCCCCAGTAATTGATTTCCCGTATTGAAGGACCATCTAACCTGAAGTGCCCCGTCAACCTGAATTCTTAAATCCAACCCTGGCTGTTCTTACAACGTTATGCGACAATTCATTCATCTTTTACTTTTCAGTCAACCCCACCTTCAAAGCAAGCAACAATTTTACTTATTACGTTTCCGATAAGATCAATTCCCAAGAATCCGCTGTAAGAGAATGTGAAATGAGAAACGGAAGCCTTGCAGTGGAAGCCGTTAATAACATTACTATAATGACGTGAGTACAGGCAATATCATATTCCCTTAACACTCACTTATCACAACGTCAACACTACGACTGTTCCTCACACTTACGACCATTTTGGTCCTTGTTCCTTCCAAGTCTTGCTTTGCACAAAAAGTAAAGTCCTTGGAGGGGTTCGTTTACCGTCCAATTCGCTTAACGAAAGGATCGTTGGGACGTAACTTCGTCGTTAAGTGAGGTATATCTGTATAGGCATATATTGCATACATGTATCAGTGGTTTTTGGCACTCCCTTTTGAATCTCCTACATTAGTGTTCCACAAACTATGTGCTGGAATACGGCCAAATTTTAATTTTCCAGTCTTACCACGTAGTGGCTAGTTCTCAAGCAAGCAAAACAAACGCGGACAGCGCTATATATATTTCTGCATATGCTTGCTTTGTCCTGTCTGCACAATTTATCTATATGAATTAGTAGCTGGTATTTCAACTTATCTATTTATTTCAGGGAAATTGGTTCGTCCATGATCGGAAATGGAATTAACAGCTTAGCTTATGTCGGATTTCAATGGCATTTGGAGGACGAAATGATTGTTTATTTAGATAACCAACATGTAAATTAGTTAATTTTCTCGTATTGTATAATCCTTACTATAGAGCGGGGATCATCAATCTACAACTGCCACTTATATTTGCTTGATACCCTTTTTAAGTCACCAACCACCTAGTTACTTAACCTAACTTAAAAAAAGGATAACGGCTACCGTTAGTTTGCTGTGCATATTAGACTTATCTGTATAGATTCCGTATAAATTCTACATTCATTGGTCTGTTATATATAGTGGGGGCGGCAATCGGTACGCGAGTTATTAGGGCTGTTCAACGCGGGGTCACTCGTTACGGCCGACCCGAAATAGGTATTCCAATTTCGAAATATATTTTCTCAGGGTTAACCTATATCTCAGGGTTAACCTGAATCAATCGACACAATCAGGGAATGTTGGTTTATGCATTACGTCTCATATGTTCTAATTTCAGCATGATTGGAAAATTAGAAGTTCATCACTTCACTTCATTTAAAAGCGTTAGGTGAAGTAAAAGAAATCAGATGTTAGATGTCGCTGTTAGATCATTTATAACTGTTGAGTGAAGTAAAAACTTTCAACCGCTAGATGGCAAAGTACAATCAACGTTCGTGAATGCGTTTCCATGTGTGTTTGCAGTTCTGCGACCATTTTGTTACAGCTTTTAAACGTAATGACCAAAATATTTTGCAATAACTCCACCACAAGAGTTAATTCTTTCGTTTGTTGTTTACGCTGATTGTTACGTGTTTGACGTCATACTTGAGATATTCACACGACATTAGCTCCGGCTTCTGGAACCAATTATTGACGTAGTGCAGAGGTGTATAACGAAGATTTTTTTAACTATTGATGTTCAGAGACCATTGAAGGAAACACGTGGTGGAACACCTTGGAGAAACAAAGGACCGAATATCGGCAGCGTACCAGAAAAGGACGAAGTTTGTCTTACTGTGAAAGGAATAAAACATCCATATCTATATGACCATCTCTGCACTAAACAATATGAAGGACTTTGTGAAACGTCTATCCTAGGTATGAAAATGACATCAAAATTATTGAGAGTATATGCATGGGTGTCTTCTCGAACATTTCCAAGTGGGGGAGGAGGCAAGGGAATATACCTTCCTACGAAAAAGAGGTGGAGGAATATTTGAAAGGAAATTCGAAAAATATTAGGCCCCTTATTGCCCCCCCCCCCCCTGCGAATCCTACACGCCCCCCAAGGTGGTGNAGGTGGTGCACTTTATGAAACCCTGTGTTAGCACATCGTAAATCACTATCAACTTTTAATTCAAATTCAATATTGTCATCGCTTTCAAATCTCCATCAATGCAAGTGTTATTGATTCAAAATAACATCAACACAATCAAATACAAATTTTAGACGAAGCTACATGGTGAATAAGGCTGTTTTATATTACTTCATTTTTCTTGATGTATGATCCACCACAAAGCTAATAAATTGATTATTAAATTATCAATTTTAGATGCTTCGATGGACATGTTCAATGCCAGCAATCGACTTTCCTATTTCATCACAACTATAGCAAGTTATTCCACTGTACAAGGTATATGTCAATCACGAAATGCACAGCTTGCCGTACAAGCAGTGAATGATTATAAAGTATTGGAGTAAGTACAAAAATGTATTGTATTATTATAAACTAGATGGGTCGATTAAGCTGATGATTTTATCTTAGCAAGTATTAAGCTAGTAACTCGACATATATGAATAGTGAAGCAACCTACATCAGGTGTAATTTCGGTACTCGCTGTCCTCCGTTGCAATTTCAAAACTGCACATTTTTGATGAATGGAAACAATTTCATTCTTATTTAGATCGATCTTTGAATATTTCGGCCAGGTCGAATGGAAGCAGTGGTTCGTCGGGTTCATTAGAAAAGGCGACGATTTTTTTGCTGGCGAGGTGAGTGCATAGGTGGATCAATAGCCACATCTTATATAGCCCAATACCTATTACAGCACTGACACACAAACAGACACAGGTTAGGACTTACAGTATAGAGTTAATCACCTACTAATCCGTTCCTGGGTGGGTGACAATACCTATTACAGCACTAAGGCACGAACAGACACAGGTTAGGACTTTACAGGCCCTCAAGCTGGAGATACTGTGATCTACTAAGTAATATTAATTTTTTTAACTGGAAAACAATTATAATGGTGATGACACTGACATTTTTCTCAGGCTTATTTTTGATTGCGTGCTTAGTTTGTCTTATTAGATGTAGAAAGTATTTAATCACATATGTTGGTTAACTATCGGTAAATTTGTGATTTCCGAGAAACGAAACACTGCTGGAACTGATCATTTCCGATAAAAAATATTATAAGTGATTTGATCTTTCTTGCTTACATGAAAGATTTTCCGAAGTTTTCTGTTCATATTGTGTGTTTTTTTTGCCAAATGTCCTTTTTTCGGTTCAGGCAGATTGGTCTATGCACAATTCCGTTTCCACTTTCGTCTGAGTTCGGTAATATCATCTGTTTTTTAATAAAGGTGCCGCTTCTTCCACCGAAAGGAGGAACTCCATGGGATACTAATCAGCCTGACCACCCGAACACAACAAGATGCGTGTTATTGAGATTTGCCCAAAATCCAAAACTCCACGACGGTGGCTGTTCCTGGAGTGGAGCCTACGCACTGTGTGAAATCAATCCGGAAAGCTCGGATACAGTAAAATTCCCCTGATTTCCATTTCCTTTCAATCAGATTTAGCATTGCCCAACTGATACTATAGAGCAGAGGTTCCTAACGTTTTTTCCGTATTTTCTCCTTACCAACACCAAACGCTTGCATTCCCTTCCCAGGCACTTGATCATTACAGAAAACTAAAGGACAAAAAATCAACCACATATTTACAAATTTTCATACAACTTTAATGAGAACCCCGAGCCTCGTGCTGAGAAACTAATAGTCATT
>QXVX01000196.1:67285-141873 GCA_013436065.1 Halocynthia aurantium | reverse complement strand
ATTCTCTTACTATGTTTCATTACAGATCATTCGAAAATCCGACACTTATTATATCTTCTGGTAGGCCACCCACGTACAATCACTTATTCTAATTCCGGAAGGTTGTTTTCATTCAGATGTAAATCAATCTCATACTTGGTCGTGAACGTTTATTGTTTACCCACACATGGTGGCCATTCGTCGACACAAATTATGATTGACACGAACAAAGTGAAACAATTTTAACCCTGGGAATTCAAACATAATGATCATGGATGGAATTTGGACAGCGCACCTGAGGGTTAACGGATAATAAATAGCTATGCGTAACAGCTCACTAAACTCGATTAATCTTAGATTTATGGTTAGAGTAAGAGTTAGAGAAGATTGGATGAATTTTGTTTGTGCAATTTCAAGATAAATACCCTGGCGTGAAAATATTTTATACAATTATTCCCTTATCAATAGAAGTCAATAATAAAAGCTTGTGTTATTCGGTGTTTCTATATTTCTGTTTTTATGAATGCACAGCGTCTACCAGTCTTGGCGTCGTCCACTATAATATACAATACAATCCCATAGGTCCCTTATATACAATACAATTGCGAACAACCTATAGAAAAAGTTGACTACGATCACTAACTACTACTGTACATCTCTATGGAACAGACATCTTGTCTCTTGCGAGTGGTTTGCGACTGACAGTTTGGAGGAGTTATAGCGCGTTCTAAACATGTTTTATCATTTGCAGAGCGATAAATAGAATTTACGCAGTGGGTGGTTCACGGTTACTTGGTAAAGATGGGAGCAGTGGTTTAGCAAATCATGGTGGTAGTCTAGAAATCACATTTTATTACTTGGATACACGACTAAGTTATACATCTAAGATATGCCATGAGCAAAAGGAAGCACTTGAAGGAGAGATAAGTGTGACATCTACCTCACAAAGCGCATTCTATTGTACAGTGGGAGGTTAACGAAGTGTATCACCCAGCAAATACAAATAAACTCAGAAAAGAACATATTCACTGTTTACTTACATTCAACCCAGAGATTTTCCACCTTAGTTTCGATTGCTGCATTTTTGAGTCCAACTGCACAAGCGGTGAGAATTATGAGGCCTGGAATTAAAACTAATGTTGCTCGTCGTTGGATGAAGCATCCAAGGCGGAACAGGAGACGATGTACCTGAGCACGGAACCATAGTGCTGGCTTATTTCCGGTTGCTTTACCCTGAAAACATAAGATTCGATGAAATTTTATACATATATTTATATATTGATTTTATGTCTTGACCTTTGTCTGTCATTTTTTGGGGAACTGTGAGAAATACAGAAAAATAGTCGGAGGAATTTGACGTATCAGAATAAGGCCACCCCGAAAAGTGTAAGAAAGATTTTTAGTTTCCTCATTCCTTCCGATATAAAGTTTGTTTACCAACGGTACCCAGTATTGATTCCCGAAGGATACCAGTTGAAATTGGCCGATAAAAATCAACGGAGCATGCGAGCCACGCTATAAGCAAGACTTTATTCCTTGCCACTGGCTATATAGAAAAATGATTTTCTTGCAGTATGCAATGAATCGATGGAGTGGGTATCATTTCATCTAGGATTCTTCAGTAAATATACCTTTACTACTCTAAATTGACTTACTAATAGAGACTTAAAGACTTCCTCAATGTTGTACACGCCGTGTCAGTACACCGTAATTTCGACACTTTCAAAGATGAATCTGTAAATTACGGCAACCTTTGATGGCCCAATTAGTCTTTCTATTTTCGGCATGAGAAAGTTCTTGATCGGGCCTTGGCGACAAAAAACGGAAATCGTTGATGTGAACAACGGGAGAAGGCTGGCACAAACCTTCAAGCAAAACGAACGAGGCAAAATGGACGACTCTGTCGAAATACCATGTGGACAAACTTTTTAATTCTATTCCATAACATGGTGAAATTCTAACGCAAGGAGCCTGCTCTTTACATTCATCTATTCGTGAATTCCTTTAAATTTTCCTCAGCTAAAGTAAACTTTGTGATAAATAATAAGATGTCACTGGAAACTATATATAATAATACATTGAAGTTTTAAAGTGATAACTAGAATAAGTATTTCTATAGACCAGATAGAAAGAAAATGTTCATAACATCGTTACAGTAAGAGCATTGATAGCCCGACTACTATTTTTACCGAATTGGAAAGGAAAACTCATCAATAAGTACGAGGTCTGCGTGAGGGGAAAGAAACTATCGGTGCAAAACCAGAAGTTATACAGACAGACAAATGCAATGTCCAGCGCCAACTACTTCTATGTAAAGTGTGGACAGTTTTTGTGCGAATTTCCCGACTGTTTTCCCCAAATTTGAGGGGTAACTGTCCCCATGAACCCTGAGGTGAACTCGTCAGCTTATGTCAGTCATACTTTGCTTTTACTAATGTCACTTTCTATAAAAATAGGTTCCTGATAACTGAGAATATACCTGAAATTTGAACTGAATATTTAAGTAAAACCAAAAACCTTATACTAGGGATATAAGTAAGTGTTAAGTTGATTCTTGATTCTTGCCAAATGAATCTATATAATAATGTGCAAGAACTTTGACCCCATGATTACTCCAGCAGATTTCATTCATTACACTTTTTTTTAGTCTTGCGATTTCAAACCGAAATGATGTGAACTGGGGCGAAGTCCAACTCCACTAAAATCCCGGCTATGTTAGTCATCATATACGTGACAAAGGTTTATACACAAACATAAAACATGAAAAATATCACTGCAGGAAGTTAAATGTGGTCGGGTGCCAGTGTTGAAATGAATCACAGAACTCTTCCCGTCTGGGTGGTCTCGCCATGCGTTAGCCTCAGGCTCGCGGTAACGTAATATGAAGTAAGCGCTCTGAAGTTTCGATTTTTTTAAGCAATGTACTAACGATCTTATCGTCCCCGCCAGCAGAAGCGACGACCGTCCGAATAAATAAATCACACATCCATCTAAGCCACAATAGTTGTCGTCAGCACCGCGCGGTGAAGCTTTTGCTTTCTTACGAATCGTTACAAATTGACGACAGTATATTGAATTCTCGTATTTTTATCAATACAAATCCCCAAGCAAAGGATTTTCGGAAAAAAATATACGTACTTAACTCACGGTATAAACAGAATGCAAAAAACATGACGTTTTTCGGCTGAAGGCAACGATAAATAACGAACAGGTCTACAGATAACAATGATCTGTGGCGGTTTCCTCGCACCGTTCTGTAGAGAGCTGAAGCGGTTGGGGCGCGCAAGGTATGCGCATTGCATGGTAGATTACGTTGATATGTATCAGGTTGCAACGAATCCTATCTAAGCAGGTCTGTATATCGAACAATATTTTACCTTCACATCGCTTATCAACAAACATCGTACACCAGGTTGTTCTGCCACTTGGCAAACAAAGCAGATTTTGGGTAATTTCGAAAAACTCAACGAAAATATTTTACTCGGCGTCACAATCCAGTTTTAAGATGATTGTAGAAAAGGATGGTTGTTAAACACACTCAAACCCGGTGCGAATAAGATACTAGAAGAAAAATCAACTCAATATCGATCAACTCAAAAGGAATTTGGACAAGGTGGACTCCAGTTCGTTTTAGGATCAATGAAGGGGGGGATGAAGTTAAACCAAGAGAATGAACAAGATACTGCACAAAAGCGCCAATGATGTCACTATCAACGCAACACTATGGTATTGCTGTATATAGAAATCGTGACCATCAAGTACCATGATTAATACTCAGAGGGAACATCACAACTAACAACTATTAAAGGTTACAAAATGAGAACTGTGATAGTAACTAGAAGCATCCATCATCAATATAATTCCGGGTAATTCATCACAATATAATATCGAGTGGCGCCGAAGTCTTATATAATGCCAAGCCTCGCACGATTTTCGAACACTTAGCCACGCTCCAATCAGAAGTACATTCACGACGCAGCGAAACGATGTCTGACAAACGCTTAAGATTCTACACGTCGTCTGCTATTCTCAGCAAGTTTTAAGAAAACGGAACAAAACGACGCAAAATTCGCAATTGATCAGGCCTTTTATGTTTAGAGTAAAAAGAAATAAGTTATTTTGAAACTGAGTGACGCAGGCTTCGAAAAACCCTCGAATGTTACATTCGTTCGAATATCCCCGCCAAGATCGTCAAAAACTTATAGTAATTCATCACGTGTCATGTCCCGATACATATTTTGCATAATAAATGAACGATCTAAAGTCTAAACGACGTAAAATACGGAAAATAGAGGGCTATATAACACGGCAATGACGAAAAAGCAAAAAATTGCGAATACCAACCGTAAGCCTATCCCTACAGATACGTTCACATAATTTCCCTTTATTCCTTCATTTTATAATTAATATTATTTATTTATTCTTGCCGTCCCACCGATTTTTCGCAGTTCAGTGTCGTTCAGTGTAATTTATACTGTAATCGTTTGATTGCTTTGAAACAATGTTACAAAATTTGGCACAGTGGGTCAGATGCATCCCAGAATGATGCATGAATAAAAAAAAACGGACATTGGCTTGATCAAAATCAGAATCTGGATATATACCTATAAAAGATTTTCTTAACCATGTCGCTCTTAATACCAAATATTTTACGGAGTACAATGGAGGTTTCGAACAGGTATTTGAAAATCGCTGAATATTATATTTTGACAACAGATGTAAAAACTCAAGCTCAAGCTTATCACCAGACAAAATATCAATCAATCAAATCAATCTCTTCCTTTACGAATCAAATGCTCTTACTCAATGAGCCATGAGCCATGAGTGTTTCATTTGAGAGGCGTATAAGGATCCCAAAATTGAAGGGAATCCTACACATGTAAAATGTATGGAGCGATTGAATATAACCGTAAGTAAGTAAGCGTGCTAAATTGTGTTGGTAAAAGTTAAGAGTATTCGATTGATGTTCACGGACCAATAGCGAAAATAAAATAGTCAATCACTGATAGCATTAAACGTAGTGAATTCGATTAAAAACAAAGCTATTAACGCCACGAATCGACAAACTAAATAACAGAAATATTTTCTCGATATATTCTTCCGATTTAAAGTGATCACTACCTATGACTGCTAGATCTCGAACTTTAAAGAACACGCAATACCTATACAAAAGGGGATTAAGGATATCCACGTGACAAAACAGTTTACAAGGACTACCGCAGACAGATTCCAAAAATAAAATTCTCACCTGCCGAACTTGATCGTATGCAAATTTCGCGTTACACCAACTGGGTCGTGACAAAAGTTCCAAGTTATTAGATAAACGATTCCTAATTCTTCTTCCGTTCGAATGATCGTCCCCGACAGCACCGTTGGTGGCACTACCATTCGGAGGTGCAGTCCTTCCATTGTTTATCGAGCTAGTTTTTCCACAATTACCGCAATTCTCTACCTGTCTGTCGGCGGAGGCTGGAGCCTCGTCGCCTATTTCGCTTTCCGTCATAATATGATTCGATCGGCGACCTCGCCTTCTCAAATTATGGTCGTTAGAATCGTTTATTCGCGGATTATTGCTAGTCCGAATACTAGGTTCAGTTCTCGAATTCGGTTGAGGCTGTAAAGATATTCCGGGGCCTATAGGATCAGTTATCACTCGTTCTCGATTCACGTCTGGTGCGTTCAAAGTACAAACTGAAGAGATCTGTTGTGTATGACGTTCGAAAGGCCTAATCACTCTACTGTATTCAGTTTTACTAACACTGCTTCTCGCAGTACGCTTATTTAGTTCAGAAATCGTGACACTACGTCGTGCTGTCCCTCTGTCGTCATATGGTATTGATCCTCCAGCATGAGGGTGGTGTGATATATTTGAATTCGCTGTAGGGAGCTGCAATCTAGACATGTTCCGATTATTTTGACTCCTCACCACGCTAAACGCGCTGCATGTCCGATTACTGCTACTGTTATTGTTACAGCCATCGTTTACACCAAACGGATGACTTGCCCCCACCGGCCGGCAATTTTCTTCCGATTCGACTTCCCTTGTGGCCATCTTCACTAAGCTGGTTCGGTATTAATTAATTCAAATTGTGTTATAAGAATCGCAGATCCATCACTTGACTCGCCGTTTTTTTTCCGCTAATTTAGTCCAAGGAGATGAGATTTTCAAAAACAAAAGACTCGGCGGAAATTATTTCGTATCAAATGTCTTTAAAGAGTCTAAAATTGTATGAAATAAGACATTACGAGCAACTCCTTAGAAGATATCGTACTAACTATCTAACACAACTCGTAACACATAGAGACGTAGGTAACTACAAGATACTCAAACCAATTGCTACCAACTGGGCCTCGCATTAGGGTAACCCTCAGTTCAGTCGAATACACATAACAACACATTGTAACATACACCTAACACAGCATTGCAGGTTTTACAGGAACAGCAATGAATTTAATTTTCTTTGTGTTTTCTTAGTTATTAGTGTTTATTTAACTGCTCAAATTTTGAAATATTTTACTTTACTTGGATTACTGGAAAATATTATGTTAAATAAATATAGTGTGGGCGAACTGCGGCCTCTGGAACTGTCTCATTACTCTATTGGTTCAATGCACTCTAATCTGACGTGAGCTATTTCATATTTTGTGGTGGGACTTGAAAGTCTAATTATATCTTTCGTGGTAAATATACGGCAGTATCAAAACCCTCACATAAACCGAAATTAATGTGTAATGTGACCTATGGGAGGGCAATAGACAAACATACCTCACCTTGATGATTATGCATAAAGTAAAGTGGCTAAAATACCATGTGATAAGAACATCACTTTCAACTTCTATATTGCATTGCTATAGCACGTAGAACTAAACTTTCCCTTTCCTGCAATATTTGTGGATACATTAAGTGGAAGGCCTCGACCGGTGAAATAAAGAGGCCGCAATTTCCCATCCTAGTGTTCTAGTTCAAACAAGTTATTCAAGAAGAGTACAATAGACGAGATAACTAGGAAGATCGGAAGTTTGAAGAGATTAGAGAGTCGGGAATCTAGTTTGTTGATTTTAAAACTTAAAGTACCTGATAAAGTTGTCAGCTTTCAACCATTTCTAACTCTACGTTGTCAGATTTAATCAAAAATTGCTTACGCAGTGAACGCGAATCGACTTATTCGCCCGGGGCTTCATTAACCCAGATGAAGGAAAACAATACGTATAAAAACGACATTGTTGAACTTGTAGAAAACAAAAACACAGCTCATCTTATTATCAGACCGTCAAATACCTTCAGTAATTCAACCACCCAAGAAGTGACATTGGGAGAGTTACATAACGAGCTACTTTTAGTCACATCCATAATGAATACTGTAATTGTACAGCACTCGCTTTATTCTCCGGTACAGATTGAAAATGGCGGGTTTGCGGGTTACAGATAAAGTTCTCACGTTCCAATATTTACTGATGCAACAAAACACAGGTGATCAGATAAAAAAACGCATTATATCTTACGAAATATGCCGAACAACTTACTGTATCATCAGAAAACATAGAGGCATTCCGGCTAGCTTATGAATATAGTCCGATTAGTAATTTATATGATATTTTACCTTCACCAAAACTGTGTGTGTGGGCGAAGAGCTTATATCCAATATGCTCTCACGGGGTGACTGCCCGTACTCCGCCGTTCCTGTGTGGCATTATATTTAATATTAGCGATGGCAATATAAAGGGAGCTTTGAAAATAAAACCCACAAAAACTTCAATGAGGAATCCCGACCGCACTAAAACCCTGGGAATAATAGGATTTGGGTTCAATCGCTAATGAGATACCGATCCTACAATCAAAGATGACCATGTCTTATAAAAAGATCTCTACAGACGGTACCGTCAAAGTCTGGGATCTATAATTATGGTATATCAAACATATCTAACAAGAAAGCCGAGCCGCTTCAGCATACTGTACAAGATTACCGTACCACACTGTTCTTTTCACAGGATACCAAAACCGTAAGATAGTGGAGCAATAGCGAAGAACAGAAAATTATTTTATACGCTATACGATATACGAAACACGATATACGCTGATTATACTGTACCAATTAGACATAATAGTCTATAGCTTCTGTATACAATCATGATTAGATATCAGAGCAGGACGTTGGTATAAGCACACTCTCACCATACAAAGCCAATCCAGGTCATATAAACTCAAAACTCCTGTCTGTATCCAACTGTCTGTTATCATAATCATGTTTTCATCATACATTTTTACATTCCAACAATATTCATTACATTATCTTCAATAATGTACTTCTATTAAATTCAATACAAACGAATCCCTGAATATGTTTCCTGCTTCCTCGCTAGTAAGTATACACTGTGATCTCGAACAGTACAGTAAACCCTAGTTAACATTTACAAGCGCTAACATGAGTATGGCACCACCGTTGCTATTCTGTGGTCTGTGACCGATTCTATAAAGCTGTACTAGGTTGAATTTCGTCGGGCCGTGGCGCCATGCTATCACAGTAAATTTCTTGGGCAATTCATATCGTAAAACTGCTACAAAATTCCTTTCCTGTAATCAGCGTAGCTACCAAGTCACAATCACTGAATCGAAGAAGATAGTTGTTACCAAATAGCTGATAGATGGATGAGAGAGCAGAGTAAAAAAAGGAAAAGAACAGTGAGCGGTGCAGCGACCACCCGCTAATACGATAGTCTTACTGGAGAACCAGCCAAGAATTGGTCCGTCGTAAAAGAAACAGTCTAGTAAGTAAAGTAGTATAAGTGTGTGTGCGCACTGTGAAGTTTTCTCGAAAAAGGATTAGTTTTCTTCAGAATACGATGTCTATCTTTCTGCTTCAGTCACTCTATATCTAAGATGAAATGTGAGTGACGGTATGAAATAGGGGAAAAATTTCGTTCAGCAAAAATAACAGGGATCCGAAAACCTGCGTCGTCAGGATAACAATACAAACTTAAAATAGAGTCGAGCAGTGCGTTTGATAGTCAATAATTTGAATAGTTCCGAATAAATAAATCATTACTACCCTAGTTAAAGGAAAGGTGAAGGCTATGTTACTTTGCTGCGTCGCATTTTCAGACAAGGTGGTCCTTTACCATGGACGCTTCCTGTATTTGCTATAGCGAAGATAGGAACATACATACGAAAACTTATCCCTGATTTTGTTGTAGATTTGCGTGATTTTATTTATTAGTATATTAAACAAAATTCATTTCAACATTCCTTTCTACGGCATTCACACGACTAAGCTCGTCTTACGCTTCATTGAAACAGCTATATGCATACAAAAGTATTTGGCTTTTCAGAAATGCTATTCATCTGTTTCAGCCCCAGCAGTTCTCGTAGATACTCCTGTGTGTGTGAGGACCACACGCAAATTAATTCTGCATTTTTTCTTTGTTCCGAGAGCGATGGAATTCTTTTTCTTGATGATTCATTACATATTTCCTGTTTTATTATCTTTATCAACTGTGTTATTTACACCAATACCCGCAGATAAACAAGAGAGGTATTCCTGCTAATCTTGTGAATTATTTGTTTGGAACAGGTTAGTGCTTACATCCTTTCAACGCCGACTCGAAAAAGAATTTCGAAATATAACAAATTTTGTGCTAAAATAAGATCGCCCCGAATGAACCGTAATGCCTGACTAACTTAGCTAGGCGAGAGCAGTGTTTTCAGTGTGTTTTGGCGTTCTCCCTAACTTCTTTTCTACCAAAGGGAACGCTGATGCAAAGTGGGTGGTCGAGATGAACTTGCGTCACTAAAATACTTGTGTTGGCAGTCAGTCGAGTCATCGTAATCGTTCTGCCTTCGACTCCCTGAAGTCAGTTGCTTGATTTCATGACAACTAATATTTAGCCCCGGGATAAATATTTCAGTTCGATCATCAGCAAAATTTGCGAACCGATTACAATCAAATCATTTAGCGGGCGGATTGCGGGATTCGTAACCATGCTTTTATTGCGTAAACATACGTCGTTATGTGGTCGATACTACTGATGCAGGATTGGATATATCGCGCTTAAACAACATTGCAAATGGTGCGCCGTGGTTAGCGTTTACAACAATTGCGATTTTAAGCTATATGTGTACTGTATCTATAAGTTGCACGTACGCCATATTACAGCGTAGTAAATGCGTATAAAGATAATTGTATAAACTAATTATAAGCTAAATAATGAATTGAACGGGAAAAAAGCAAGACGTTGCGAGTAACGATGACAAGCCAAGCAACACCGCCATCTAGCGGATTATCATAGTAGTTACAATATACGGCAATAACAGCGTACAACGTTTCAATATAGAAATACAAATATGAACCATTTAAAGCACATTTTCGTATACCTACATTTCAAATACTGGAATAACACTGGTATTTGAGCCCGTAAAAGTTGGTAAAACCACTGTTAAATTTCTGTATAGATTCTATTGCTACTTTCGTTTGTTGTGTAATAGGGTCGAAACTTGTTTTATTGTCACAGGCATCACCAGATTTACCAATAGCACAGACCACGAAGTAAATTCATAAGATACACTTACAACATCGTAATCACTAGAGAATAGTTAACGCACATTAATACATATCCGAAAGATCGAGCTGCACTAATACTGTACTTCCATCAAAAATAAGAAGACAACCTATTATGTCCTCCTTTCTTCTTACTAGGTACTAGGTACTAAATGCAATGGAAATCGTTTTAAACACCACGTAATTTGGTAATACTGTATATATGTGGAAATTGCAGTTTTATTTAACCTAAAACGATTAACATCACTCACCATATTGCAACTGCGTTGGTTTCATATTTGTACTCGGATCTTTTCTTCCTTCACAAATGTATCCAATATTTTTTCTATGTTATATGTATGCTTAGAGTACTTAGAGTTAGGCTGAAAGAATAAATCTTTTAAAAAGTATCGAATTCTGTGGAATATTCAAACTACAGTAGACACAACTGTAATAATAACATAATGATATATATCGAAATGTTCTTCAAAGTATCTGTACAATCAATTCTTAACTGAGCTACATGTTTTTCCATATTCTTCTGCCTCCCTTCCCTATATCAGACTCTCAATTATGTCGAGCCGAAATGAAACGGATCGCGACTAAAAGCTTCCCACTTCAAATGAAGTGAAAAAAGTTTTGGATCAATGTTTACACAGATATCGTCATGGCAGAAACATTAGTCGAACTTTTTTAGTACAGACGCGACTATGCGGTCGCTAAACGTGAATTCCTTGTATATCATTTGGAAAAAGTTCGGTTCATTTAGTTTTTGCGTTCAAAAATAGGTTAAGTGTATGCACTAACGTAAAATTTAACTGCTAAGATGACATAATATTCGAATAAAAAAGGAACAAGTAAAGCATTCATTAAGAAAGGTTACCAAACTAATACATTACGCTCGTTTTATGTCTCCATTTTACAAAAAAATCTATTCCAGCCTAGAACCTGTAAAAAGATATAAACCTGCACTGAATATTTCTTGTCAAATATATAGCGACCATATATCTTCGATATCTATGTCAGGTTCAAGTTATACACATAATTTTTCAACGTGGCAGACGACTGCTGTTTTATAATATCAAATTTAATTGAGCCTAGCGCTGTTCTGTTTAAATAACAGTAAAACTCACCAAAAATAAACGGACGGATTAAATTTGGCGTCGTACCGTTATAAGATTTACAAGTAAATACGTCGCGAAACACAATAGAATTCCCTCTCTATTAGGCGAACTACCCAACTTATAAAGCAGTAATCCTTCCAAACGGGTGGTCTCGGGCATTCTGCGACCTTAATTCCTCCGGAACCCTAGACACTCCTAGACCACCCACGAAACTTTATCATAGTTAAATGGCTGTTCTAGCTTGCTTGTTATTCGAAAATGCTTTGATCCGCGTGAAAGTGATGATTCCTAAAGAAAACTTTTCTACTGGTTTTACGTGATATCGAAAGTAGCACGTAGAGAAAACATGTCAAGAAATGTAAGTTTTTCTGCAGAAAAATAGGTTTGTTATACGTCTCCCGTGTTCTGGAAACTTTCAGGGGAAAAAATGAACTGGGGTTATGTATCTCGGAGTAACGTCAATCAAACACAACTAGGAATCGGTCTGTTCTTTACATTATTAACACGGGTATAATATAAATCGGATTTAAATACAACCACAAAAAGNATTTTTCAATAATTATGGAATATAATCAAAATCAACCAAATTATCCACACAAGTTACTAGAAAACAGAACAAAATTAATTTCCTTCTTTTTTTCTATGTTAGTTACAACAAAAAGAAGTGTTTCGACTTAATACAGGAAAGGGCCATGTCATATACAACTACAGTTATGCAAGGTTATAGATGTTAGCAATATAACTATACGAACCTTTGTAGGTTCAGCAGGATAGGATTTCTCCCTGGTGTATGTACGCTGCTTTAACTTCTCAGGTTGTGTATCGTTTACGCTTAGGTCCTTGAGCGGCTGCATGCATTATAAATATTGTGAGCCAAGGCTTATATATGAAAAAAATAAGCATAACATACTTTCATCACATACTGCACTACTAGACCAACCTTTCTAAATTTAGCAGGATTGGATTTCTCCTTGGTAAATGTATCTTCTTTTAACTTCACAGGTTTTGGATCATTTATACTTA
Source organism: Halocynthia aurantium (assembly GCA_013436065.1). Taxonomy (NCBI): domain Eukaryota; kingdom Metazoa; phylum Chordata; class Ascidiacea; order Stolidobranchia; family Pyuridae; genus Halocynthia; species Halocynthia aurantium. The sequence continues at coordinate 129,215 of QXVX01000196.1, read as the reverse complement.
GGTCATCTACGGGCTGCATGCATTTTTAATATAGTGCTATATCTATATCCAGATATATCAAGTTTTTGTTATGGGGATTTAAATAAACTTAACCTACCTCATATACATCTGTGCTGATCAGTGACCGCTTCTTTTTTGGTAACCTTTTACGAGCTGTGGTAACTCTTGGCTTTTTCTGTGGTTGCATTTCAGATTTCCTTTCCACTGACTCATCGTTTTCTTTGTCTTGCAAATCACTTTGCAAGCACTGATAACAGGCAAGGTTTAAAGACTTCATTAATCGTTAGGCAATAGCCTTACTATGCTATGCTACAGTACAAAAGAGCTATATATTTTGTTAGGAAGTTTTGTATTGTACATATTTACCGACCGATTGATATGTACATTGCATATTGCAATACATCAGTTACTTACCTCCAATTGTGCCTTCACCTTAGCTGCACTCTTTTCTTTCTTCTTTTCTGCAACACGAATAATCTCTTTGGGGCCGGAAGCTTCGATAACCATAACTTCTTCGTTTTGTAAACATATTTTTTTGGCAGTGACATTGCTTTCAGCATTATTTCCTTCACAATATTGATTTCTACTTATGAATTCTAACTATACTTTGATTATAATATATTCTATTAGGAAGGTGAATGAAAATAGTGCCTTGTACGATACTCTGTGACAGAGCTCTTGTGATTCTTCTTGGAACATCCTTTAGCAGTTCGTTGATTACATGGCTGATTTCTATAGCATTGATGTCCTTGTTGTCATAACCTTCATTCTGTGTCTCTGGTATTACTTCAGCAATATTTTCACATTGCTTTAATTCTGGAATTGGATTGAATTGTCATTAAAAACAGTGATCAGTTCGGACAAATACAACATTAATTCAAGATTTCAACATTTATAAAAGTAATACATTACCGAATCTACAATATTACAGATAGAAAATTTGAAATTACCTTGAACTGATATTTCAGTTCCAGAACTGCTATCCACTTCATTTCTAGCCTTGTTCATACCTCCTTGTTTCAATTTTATTGCGTCGGCTTGATCTACATGAACTATACAGATGAGTACAATTATAATCTATTATCTACAAAGTAAGCTGATCCTAAACATTCTAAACTGCAAAAAGATACCTTTTGTGATTTCACTCAAAGATTGTTGTTGCTTTCTGCTACGACTCTTTTTAGCGGACACCACTTTACTAGGAGGTTTACATTTCTTAAAAAAAGCATCACTACTTGCCGAAGCCTGGCTCAAATAAGGTTCCTCTAAATCTCTATTTTTCATAGACTTGCTTTCCTCTTTTGACTTTGGATGACTCGCTGCCTTTGTATGAATGCTTGGCAGTGGATGAATAATCTTTTTCGACTGCTGTTTTTTACTGGCATTTCTGACTGAGTCTGTTTCACAATCATTCTTATGTAATATGGAGGCAGGCTGGCTAAACTCTGTATGCCTATTAATACCAGCATTAAGCTTCACCCCACTTGGTTGCTGAGTAACATTCGTAAGAGAACTACTATATTTTAGACACTGCTGATTGCCCACTGCAGCTGTGTTTGTCTGTGACAACAGACAAGGTACAATTGGCCTGGAAAATGATATGTACAGGTGAAAACACTAGCTTGGGTTACCGATGCGAATGCGATTACTTGATTCATTTGAAGAGAGTAATTATTGATAAAATGCATCATATTAAATTGGATCTGACTTTCAGATGCTTTTAATGCAAAATAGGTTATTTCAGATACTTGCTAGAAAGCTACTATACCTTGATTTTGCTGCATGATGAGCCAAATTCATCATCATCTTTGTTTTTCCATCCATTTCGGATGTTCTGAATATACAGTCTCTCTCAACCCCACTAGCCTCCGAATGATATTCGTATTTCTTTGAACTGGAATAGAAACTAGACGGAGGCCTTGCAGTCAAAGCAATTGGTCCGCGAGTCTGTTTAAAAGTATTGTTTATGGTGAAATCAGGCTACCACTACTTTGACAAAAGAGTATTTATCAACTTCACCGGCCCGAAGACAGGCCTTAGGAAAATCTAGAACAAAGTGAACGAGGCATTACATTTCTACGATGTAGAAGCTGAAGTTAACAAGCAGTTTTTGTCTAGTACGAGTACTTACAGGCATGGTGACTCGAGTCCGTTGTGTCAAGGAAAGTGCAGACTTGGCTGGAAACTGGCCACTTCTCTGAGAACTTTCTATAATGCTATACGCACTTGATGCCTGTATAACAATGATATGATGACGATATTTAATGAACAACTTAGTAGAAAAACATATAGTATTTATTCCTTCAATATATATTACCTGTGAGAATGAGGGTTCTTGGCAGCTATTCTGTGACAGTGAAGTGTGTGTAGTGTCCAAGTGACTTGCTGTTCTTTGCAAACCGAAATTTTCAATCGGCTTTGATCTTTTTTCAGATTCAGGATAACTCTGGTACAAATATTGCATGGAAAATGTAAATGAAAGATAATATATGATGTCTACTGTCTACAACAGTAGGAATATCAAGAGATTTCATGTGCATACTTGTTGAAGGGGTCCAAATAGAGCTGTTGTGAAGAGTAGAACGTCACGTCTACTACGGGAAGCGTCTTTGAGCAATCGAATAATCAGATTGCTAGAAACGTTCCCGTGAAGCTGGTCGAATCCAATCAGTAGTTCCGAAACCATCTTATGAAAAGTTAGGTGCAAGTCAATGGTGTTCTTCTGTGCATTTTCTGAAAGCAGAGTTACTTAACAAATAACTGAAACTAGCTGATTAACCAGGTCTGGTTCTAGCATTATAAGTGTAACACAACAGAAGATGGAAAACTCCAGTGACTATTTTTTAATCACATACCGTAGGCGTCAAAGCAGAGCAATTGTGATGCTGGAATGATGCACTCAGTCTAGCAAAAAAAGTGATTTTGAGGGTAACAATGACACACTCATTTCATATTTAATAAACTAAGCTTCGCACATCCCATTATAAAAAAAATATTACGAATCAACTGCATTACCATATGACTTCAATACACTTTATTATCAATATCTAAATTCCAAACCTGTTCCAAGGGGAACAATATTGACAGCACTTTGCTTTCATAACAAAAATCCACCCATGTGAAGTCAGTGCCAGTCAGATGAAGTACTTGATGACCGATTTGCAACTCTTTATATGGCAGACTTAACACTCTGAAGTATTTACCAAAATAGCATAAAATTACCATCTTACTATAGTGAGCGAAAATTTATATAAATCAAACCCACTTTCTCCTTGAGCTAGCACTGTTAACAGCATTAAGGAACTGTCTTGAATCCTATTTAGTGAATAGTGAAAATTAATTACACAATGCCATGAGTGATGTACCATACAATACAGTATCCAAACAGTTAACTGCGATGAAAACATAAAACTTACATAGTCAAAGTTATTATAAGAAATTTTCCTCAATATATCTGCAAGGTTTGCATTATTGTTGCTCCACACCAAAGCCATCTCGTTCCTGGATGTGGTTGACCATATTCGAAACAACAGTTCCAGAATTGACTCCTGCAAGCGATAGTCTCCAATATTTGCCAGGTTATTCATCAAATCGGAGCTGAAAAATGTGTTGAAGATCTTAAATTATTCTTGTCACCTACCGGAATAGGGTTAGGTTACAGATTCCTGCAACCAAAGCAGACATGAAGTAGCACTATTATTGTAGAAAATAAACCTCATTCTTCGGAAGTTCAGGTCTTCCTGGGTAACGAAATGCCTAACAGCAGCATTGACATCTCTTGACACAGTTGACAAGATTTCAGCAAGGGGGATTAAACACTAGAAAATATAATATTGCATTGTATGATCAAAGTACACTAGATATATTTAATAATTTTGGAATAATCTTTAATATTTATTTCTTCTAGTATTCCTTCTGTTAATAAGATATAACTTTTAATAGTACTGTTTGATATATAAGAGTGCACTCTTACTAATATTAATATTCACTATGTGCCCTAATACTTACTTCATGTCTGACTTTGAAGTAAGCCGTCGGCGTTGCAACTATTTTGAAGAGAGGATGAAGCATTTTTTGAGTAAACCATAAGTAGAGAACTTTGGTGTTGTCAACAACTCTCTGTAGAGTAAACTCATTGGAATCACTGAACATTTTTTAAGTAACAGGATACGACAGCTAGCAAGAGTTCAAAAACACAAACTGTTTTTCATAATGTCAGTATATGCTTACCAATATAAAGTCAAGAAATTTAACAAGAACTTGATCTCCATGTGGTCGAGAAACTTTTTTCGAACTTAGCTCATTGGGAAGATAATCCATTATTAGCTCTACAGAATGAAATGACAAGTTAAAGACAGCACTGGATTACTTTACAGTACACAATCAATAGTTACCGAAGGAACGCATGAAATCGGTAGTAATCAATTTCTTTACAACAGGAACTTGATTCTGAGAAAGGAGTACGTTTGCCACATCTAGTAGAATAAGTAGATGCTTCTTGGAACCTTGACTGATAGTCTGAAATGGAATTCTGTTAGCTTGAAAGACACATGAATGAAATCTGAGTCATGCTCTATTATGAAAACATTTTTTAAAATTATATTTGGTAATTACTGTGACACTGAATACATGAAATACGAAAAACAAAGAAATGTAATTTTATTAATTAAAATTAGGGTTTTTCACCTCTTGTACTCTTTTTTCAAATGCTGCTGAAAAGTTTTCACTAACATCCTGCGTCCTGCATGAATTAGTTGAGGACAAGAACGTACGGAGCTCCTCATAGGAAGTGTTTTGAACAATTTTCAATTCAAGCTGCATAAATATTTCACACTTAACCAATGGACAACATGTTTGTATAAATTAAGGATATTTACAGATACTACAGACTTCAACACAGCTATTATCTTGACCAGTCTAAATAAACGGTTAAAACAAATTGCAAAAAATACCTCGTTGCTCATTTTCAAGCTGCACCGAGAAATCTTATTGAATTACTCTGGGAGTAGTATTTCTATTAAGTTAGTGACCTGAAAACAAATAAATATTAGGGAAATAAATACTATTCAAACAAATACGACATAACCATCAAATAAATATAGGAGTGTCAACAAGATCTTTTGCAAAAATGCACTAAAATCACCGCAAGAAATAATTCAAAATGCGCCGAAATTGAAATCAGGTATTTCTTATTACCAAACTGGAAGACAGATTGTGCAATAAAACATATAAAAATCGTGAAATACCGACTTATTCAACATTATTTCACTCGAGATTCCTCTTCCTGCTTTAAGAAACGAGCGATTCGGTATTGAAAAGTAACCAAATTTGGCGCAAAAGCACAGACTTGGCCAGAATAAGGAACAGAAGACAAACCAACCCGCGCTATACGTAACAGATTGCGAATTATTGCGTCATCAAATAATCTTTCGCTGAACGTTAGGATGAATAGTAAGTTCCGGTAAGTAAGAAAGTTGGGACATTTTTTTAATATATTGCAGCGACCAGCTAAAAGCTCCGCTACAAATTTATATTGTAGTTTCAACTTACCGCGGTTATCCTTAACCTCTTAGCATTAAACTCCTTTAATACGGGCAATACAGCTAGGCAGCCCGGGAAACTCATTCATAGGATTTCTTTCAGTCTACCCATCCCATTCAACAACGCTCCAAGCCTCAGGACTTCCCTCACTCATTGCCACGAGTCAGAGAAAAATCTCAGATTCCGATATCGGACTTAAGATCTCCTCTACTCGTTGATCCCCAGGAGCCTATGAGAATATTCCGTCCACCTATCCAGCATTTCACGTCTGGATTTGCTTTGAATCTCAATAAAGGATTTTATTAATCAACACTTACGTATTGGCGTCAAAATATGACCCCAAAACATCTTTTACAATGAATATTTTCTGTCCTAAATTTGGTAGATCTAATCTAGATAAAACCTCAACCCGAAGTCTTATTTGTAAATTTGTACAAGATGAAAACTTCAAATCCAGTGCCTCCGCAAACCAGCATCAGTACAACGAAATTATTTTATGGGTTGTTGCTGTAGGTTTGTAGATTACATCTGTTAGCCTCTTCCTGCAATCTCATTTTAAATGATTTTGGTCACTGGAACTATTCAAATCCCGGTCTTGAAAACTTCCTCTCATTATCAGTGTACACAGAATGGATTTGTAATTTTTAATCTCATCGAAACTGTTTTAGGGAAATTTTTATTCAAGAATGTAAGCATGTTCGGGAACTACATCACTTCACATTTAAAAAAAATTGTGCCTTTGCTAGATGCTAGACAAGCTTCATAAACCAAAGTTTTCCCTTTTTCTTTCAATTTCCTTCTCTCTCTCAATTTCCTTCTGCCGTCTCATGATCAAACCGTTTTGTTCTTTGATCCTCCTTATTCGAGCTTCCAACTCATCATCATTGCCATCATCTGATTCTCTATCTTTTGTCAATGAACTGCTTGTTTTCCCCTCACGCTTCCTTTTCTTTCTCTTTTCCGTGAGATTGTTCTCTGCGTCAGGTACCCATACAGAGGACTGCACGATTCTACGCCTATGAGTAACAAGCTTTTTTGAAGCCAGACCGAGGCGATTTTTTACAGGTAACTTTATATTTTCATCATCTTTTGCTCCATCATTTTTCTTTGCCTTATTGGTTATTGAAGAGGAATTTTTACCGGAAATTTCTATCTTTCTCTTCTGTCTTTGAACCCGCTTTTCCTTAGGTTTGTTTGTCGTTTCGTTAAAACCCTTCTCTTCTTCCATGGAGCTGTCAATGTCCGACCAGGACCTCCTGCTCGACTTATTGTTCTTAGCGACAGTATTTATGTTCTTCTTTTCTATGTTAACCTCTAATTTCTCTCTCTTTGTTTCAATAGGTTTTGCTGTGATTTGCTCTTCTTTTTTTCCAGAGTGGGTACTGTACACTTCGGGATACCTGGATTCAGATCTGCTTGGGTCACATGACCTATCTTGAACTACAGAAGCAAGGTTTCTATGTTTTGGAAGGAGGCCGAGTCGCTGGTGAACAGACAGCATTCTACCTCGTGCAGTGATTCGACTCTTTTCCTGCAGAGAGATGTACCCATTGTTTAGGAAAATGAAATAAGAATTTGAAATAAATGACAGACCTCGCCTGCTTCAGGAGAACTTCTTTCAGGTGAAGATTTGGGAACAAATCTTCTTCTGTCCGAAGCAGGCTTGTAAACCTCTAATTCTAAAAACAAAACAAGAAATTATATAAATTGGGATCATATCTCCTATTGTGCAGCTTTTGATATTTGAAAAGAAAGCATACTCTTTTCCCGCTTATTGTTTTTACATAAGTCCTGTTCCTCCTTCTCGTAACTGCCACGACTTCCAGCATCATACTCACCATCCAAGGCGTCGACATTTCCTACATAAGCCAAGCCAAAATAGTTATAAAAGGCACAAAGTCAATGAGAAAACAATTGATGTTTAAAAACTGAGATAGAAATTGCATATGTACACAAAAATACAGTAGAGAAAAATTTTTTTGCTCTTCTGATTGGTTGATTTTGATTCATCATTCAAATTCTAATCAATCAGATCTAGCAGAAAAGCAGAACATAGTGTACAATTTTCAAACAGTAGGTAAAGATAAGCCATAGTAAAGCTTACAAAAACAGGAAAGATAATGATTAATCAAGAACAATTTAGACCTAAAATCTGCAAGGGAATTACAACCATTTGTAGAATTGGCATTGTCACATGGCTGCAGCATCTGCAATTTTTTTAATTAAAATCTTTTAAAGAATTTTAAGAACAGATTGAATTTAAAATAAAATCTCTATTCTTTCAACAAAATTCATTTGTCTTAACTTATACATAATCAACTTATCTTTATGTTTCATAGAGTTTGTTTCAACAGATCTATTTCACAGATATGGAACTCTAAATTCAAGGATATACAAACCCTACACTTTTCTTATTGCACACAAGACAAAGATAAATCACAGTGTTAAAATATGTAGAAATATACCGGGTGATTCAAAAATCCTTTACAAGAGAAACACTCCTAAGTCTTAAAAAAAGAAAGGTATACATGGTTTTTTATCCCTGAGCACTCAAGCTTTTCCGTAGCATATTTTTGTGAATTTTCTTTCAAGAATACACTGCATCATGTGGCTTAGTGACTTGAACATTTTCTTTGTCATGCTTAGCCGGAAAGCGTATAAAAGTAATCTCTCCTATGCCAATTCAAAGGCTAGGTTTGTTTTGAATCACTCTATATAATCATGTCAAGTCAAGTGATAAAAATGAATACTTCTTCTTAGCAGATATCGAGTACACAAAAAACTGAACTACAGTGGTGGGCAGCTATTTTAAAGGTCATGTTACCTCGAAACCGTTACATATCATGACTCTTATTGTAGATTGACATATATATATATATAACTTGAATAGAGATTTTTCTACACATGGTAACTGAAGCCCATACCTCAAATTATTAGAAATATTTCGTAGTTTAATTCGTAGTTATTGCAGTGACGCATTGAAATGGGAAATGACCATTCAGGATGTCGAATAAATTAGTTTTGCTGAGGTACTGGAAATAAATTACAAGACACGCACGCCCACACATACACACTCAGAAAAAAGAAATTACTGATTTGTAAGTTTGGATTGCCATGTCATACATTAGAAATATCAAACTGCATAATAAAACTTTGTAACAAGTGGAAATTACAGGCTAATTTAATCAAAATCAGTTCCATAGTGATGGAAAGTGCAGAAATTATAGATAATATATATATATAAGCGAAAATAATTCTAAGTCTAACAGTATACAGGTAGATAATCAGAGAGAAAACATAATTTTCAAACAGACCTAATATTTCATCATACTCCGGAAGGGAAGACTGGCCAACTGCGAACACCTCCTCTTCTTCAACGTCTGTCTCATCTTCGCTACTGACATCTTTCTTGTTATTCTCATTGTGACTTTTTCTCCTGTGTCGTGATTTCTGTTCACGTTCTTGCAATTGCTCGACAGCAACGAGTTCCTTAATGATAAGTCTCTTTCCGTGATCAGTGGTTTTTGGTGGAAGCACACTGCGCTGCTTTCTGCGTAAAGGTTGTTCGTCCGGGGACCTCGCTCTGTGCTTGCGAGAAGACTTCGGCCTTTGCATATCTGTGTTCGAGTCTGAGTTTTTATCTGTCTTTCTTCCTCTGGATTGCGAATGGAGTGACTTTGAATTAGCCAAGTCGTTTGGTCTGCAGAGAAAACAAACAGTGACTAAAGCAATATAACTTAATATAACTATCAAGTTTTTTTAATTGTACAAATCTAGTTTTGTGACTGGTAATTCACAAGGCTTTCAAAAAATAAAATAAAACCTGGTTATGATTATTCTCCTAGTCTCCTGAAGATCAGGCAAAGCAGGTGAGTTAGAGGGCTGTTCTTTGGATTTCGATTTGCGGTCATTGCTTGACTTTTGCGGTAAAACCAACACTTTGTTCTTTAGGCTGATAATTCCGGACCTCCTCACTGTCTGCATAGATTCTTTGACTTCAGAAGATGACGAAGGTTGTTCAGGCAATAACCTTGCATCCTTATGCTGAGTCTGTGGTGATGAACTCTTGTGTTCTGATCGGTGACGATTATCGACTGTAACTCCTTGCGTTTGTTTTCTTTTTAATCCCTTGACTTCAAGTTTTTTCCTCAAGTCTTTATTTGGAGCATCTGTTCGTACATCACTTTTCTTACTGTTTGCAGCTCTCTCACTGGAGCGATAATTTCCCTTGGTAACCGTTTCCGTGGTGCCATTATTTTGAGATCTGCTGCGACTAGATGATCTACTTTTCGATCCCGGTCTATCTCTTACCAATGTTTTGTTGCGATGTCTACCGTCATTGTGCCTTGCTTCAGTTTTGTCCTTATAAGCCCTTTTGACTTTGTCTTCAGATGCGAGGTATGATTGTTGGCTGCGACGCTGTTGTGCCTGTTTGGTTTCTGTCCTCTCCTCATTTTTATTCCTGTCGCTTGCCTGTGAACGAAATTAATCATAAAAAATGATATTATGTGCTATTATGTCTACCACTCAACAGTCTATATATGAAAAACTCAAACCTTTTCGTTTTCGCTGTCACTAGAAATAAAACTGAGATCAGAGGTTCCCACGCTGTCGAGGTCCGAATCCCTCCTCTCTCTTGGAGGTGAAGGTACTTCAACTGGAGGAACTTTCCTATATTCCTTCACAATTGTTGAGGAATCTGTAGGAGCTTTATTGCTGAAAAATTTCAAACAGATAATGATGTAACCACTCTTTATTCTGTGCACTATGTATTATATAATATATTCCATGTTTAAGAAAAGGGTATATTATTGTTTTGTTCAAATATAAGTTGTGCCATGATATAAGATCAATATCTCGGTATAACATAACCAGTTAACCGTACATGAATTTGTTATTTTTCAATGAGCAGATTGTATATGTGTGCATTCAGGCGAATTTGCAGTATGTACAATAAAAACTACCTCATAGATTCGTTGGAGCGTGATCGCACATTTTCTTTACGAGACTCTGCCACGACTTTCTTGACTTGACTCTTTTTATTTTCTTCCCTTTTCCGGAGCTGTGATTTTCCACCAGTGGAAGTGTTCAACTTTCCTTCAGAAGATTCGGTATGATTCCTATGCTGATATCGTTTACCATTTGATGCATCGTGTTTTAGTTCATTGTTGCCCATGACATCATCTGTTTTTGATGATGACTTTTTACCTGTCCGCACCAAAGTATTACCAGGCTTTCTCATATCATCTCTCGGTTTGCTTTTTTCTGGTTTATCTTCAAGAAAATCGTCTATCGCCGCGAGAATATCGTCCTCTTCGTTATCGCCTCCAGATATAGAAATGTTGTCTTCTTCACCTGCCTCCATCTCATCTTCTTCTTCTTTTTCCTGAAATAGATATTTTGATCAACCATTGAGTTTTGTATAATTTGTACAACATGGCTTGTGATTTTCATTCAAATTTGAGAACATCACAGAATATTAGCTAGACTGCCCCGATTATGGAATCAATGAGTATGGACCTCTGAATTGTCCGTCTCATAAACTGGGACACCTATGATGTAAGTAAACCCAATTATAAGGGTTATTTTATATTCCATGTCCAAAAGACTGGTTTGGTATCATTTTGAAAACTTATAACATAAATATGAGGCCGAGGCTAATACTATGAAGCGCAGTGCATTCATTCAGCACTAGGCTAGGCCTTGAAGCTGTGAATGGAGTGAACAGGCAAATGATATCAAGGAAAATCACATGAAAAGTGGGATGCCAGGGTTGATTTTATAGTGAAGTTTGTGAAGAATTGATGTTCTTATGAAGAGTCAAAATAAATAAATTACTCAATTAACCTTGACTATTGCAGAAGGGCTTCCAGCTTCTTTTTTCACTTCGGTCTCCCGCTCTGCTACCGCCACTTTTTCATCTTCTGCTCCAGAATCTTCTTGAGAAACCTGTTCTGGTTCCTCTTGATAGATCTCACTTGCTGAACTAAATGACCTGAGTGTAAAATAACATCATCAAATTACATTACCCGATCCGTAGTTTATATAGGCTGTGCCAATTAAAACAAAACTTGTTACACTATAAGTAAGAAGTGATTTGATCACACTGGTCATATTACTGTTGTCGATTTGTATTATGTAAATAAAAAAAATGAGTTACTAAATCATTATCCAGTGGTGAGTCACTGGATCAAATATTAATCTAGATAATGAATTTGTACATGATGTGGACCTTGATGACTATCCCACAAAGCAGGGTGGAAAAAAACATCCACTAATAACATACCCGTCTGACGTAATAGATTCAGCATCAGACTCTAAGGCATCTCCATCTTCAGGGCTTGGCTTTTTGACTGTGTGTTCTTCATCTTCGTCAGAGGATGAATCAGAATCGTAACGATTGAATTTGTCGCTCACCTTGTTATCAGCCACGCTTGACTTAGCTATAGGTTCCCGCTTTTGCATAGATATCACCCTCGGTTTCACTGGGATTGGGTCTTAATGTAATTAGGTATATTCTGCACTAATGATCACAACAAATTCAATTAATTCGACCTTAGTCATCATAAGACTTGATACTCCCCCTTGCACAAAGGCAGTCTATGAACAAAGTTAAAATATGTAACTCACCAGCCTGTGGATCTGGAGTTAAACTGATCAAATTTGTGGGCACTCTTGCCTTGTTCTTCCGAAAATTATTGTGAGGGGCAATCTTTAAAAATTAATTAACAATAAATTTCATTGAGTCTTTTCAATCTGTCTCCGGTAATATAGTACATTTGTAACTTGGAACAAACACCAATTATAAATATTTAAAACAGGAATAAAAAGGCAAATTCGAACACCTGTTGCAGAAATGATGGATTCTGATAGATAACTTGAATTCTTTGATTTTGCTTTCTCGTCATTAACGCTGCGAGGCGCAAAGACTCCAGATCATCTTCGTCCTCTTGTTGCTTAATGTCAACAGAAGAAACCTCAGGTTTAGCAGAGAGTGAAGCAAGGGCGGCAGTTCTAAGAGCAACGAGATCGTCGTCCTAGACAAATGAATAAAAATTAGAAAAATGATCATTGATAGTTGGACATCATAAATATAAGGTAACTGTTTAAAATAGGTTCGTGAATTCGCAGCGTTCATATGATCATATAGTTCGTTAGGGTCGCTTAAGAAATTAACAAACCTATTTTGGATACCTTATATATACTCTAATCGATATTAGCTTACTTCAACATCCATTGGGTTCTGTGTATTACTATTTTATGTCTTCCTAATCTTCTACAATAACAGCTATCACACAATGAAGGCTTACTAATTTTAACAGTCATGAATGTTGAATGTTCTCCACTTCCCTCTAGTGGCAAATATGATTTACCGTGACCCATCGACAACCTGTGTTCTTATACCCAAGTTACAACACTATCTACAGTAGAAATGCGGAAAGAAAATTTGATTCACCTGTTGAAACATTTTTAGTTTCATTATATAATGCTATGCTGGCGTATGAGTGTAATACAACACAAATACAAAAGATAGCTGTATTGGATAAACCAATGTGATACTTGATACTTTGGCGGACTGAATAATCCAACTCTTTAACGGCTGTTCACGTTTTCGATTCACCGTCTAATTACTTTACCGAATTATTAATATCACTTCTTCCGTCTATCAATCTTGTTTTGGTAATAGACGGATTAATATATTCATAACTGAAATAATTTTCCGTAACTAAAATGCACTCTTTCTTCAGCACGGAACCATTGTATTATAAGTTCCGTGACGTCACCGACTTAATTATTCAACAGACTTTTTTGTCTGAACTGAAGCTCGTTGCTACGCCAAGGTTTTTAGTTTTTATGTGATTAATATTTCAGTCGCAATTATTGCATTTTTTCTGTCGTTACATAAATTAACGCTTGATTTAGTTAGGATTAAATAGCCGTATCTTGACGGTTATTTGAAAACGCACAACTTAATATAATTTAGCGTTTGTGGTGTTCCGAAAACGAACCTTTTATTTAATTTAACAATACTGTGGAATCGTAATAAACACTATGGGCACATTCTAATTTCCACACTCATTTAGTGCACTGGTACCAATATACAGTGTTTCTTATTCATCTTTGATTTAAATATTTAGAGAAAAGCAAAAATAAAAGATGCCTAAAATTAAACTTCAAAGTCACGATGGGGAGGTTTTTGAAGTTGACGTGGAGATCGCAAAGCAGTCTGTAACGATCAAAACTATGCTTGAAGACCTTGGGATGGAAGAGAATGAAGAGGACGATGAACCTGTTCCTCTTCCCAACATAAACGCAGCAATCCTGCGCAAGGTATTTTGATGCATTTCAAAAAAATTTCAAGAGGAAAAACACTGAAGTAATCAACTCATTCAACAGGTCATTCAGTGGGGAACTCAGCACAAGGATGACCCACCTCCACCAGAAGATGATGAGAATAAGGAGAAGAGAACTGATGACATTCCTGTATGGGACCAGGAATTTTTGAAAGTCGATCAGGGAACACTGTTTGAACTGATACTCGTAAGTATTTTTTGTTAGTGTCCGGTGGAGTAGTTTAAATTAGAAAATGGTTTGATATTTATCTATGTTCATGCTGTAGGCAGCCAATTACTTGGATATCAAAGGCCTTCTAGATGTTACATGCAAAACTGTAGCCAACATGATTAAAGGAAAAACACCCGAGGAGATCAGAAAAACGTTCAACATCAAAAATGATTTCACAGAGGAAGAAGAGGCTCAGGTAGACTGTACCCCTTACCCTCTATATACAAAGTGTATAGTATAGATACCCTACAATCATTTTTCGTTATTTTATGTATCGCTCATACTGACTCCTAAATCTCATGTTGCAGGTCCGCAAGGAGAACAAATGGTGTGAGGACAAGTAGGCTCATTTTTGGAGTCATAAAACTGCTGATACAAAATTATTTACATTACTTTCAAGTCAATTGCGGCATTTCACAACAAGCTCCCAACTGTAACCCTACAATTGCATGGGACGTTGATTTGTTTTCTACTTAGTTGCTTCCAGTCAAAATTTTCAGGCCACTATACTAATAAATACTGTAAACATATTTCCAACACCATAAAACTCAACAGAATTAAATATGATAGCTAGTCATCCAATGTCTTTTATGCTTCAAGGAAAGGAAAAACATCTGAATGCAAGTAACAAAATGTAATTTTTAGTCTACAGGTGATATTAGCCTTGGTATTATGTCACTGAAAATATATTTAATGTGATGTGTAATTAATAAACGTTGTTATTTTTCAAAAAATGCCTACTCTACTTTCAAGGCCATAAACTCAGTTAGTTAGACAGAGTAAGAATCCAATCTCAGTGTTCAACTGCAAACTCGAGGTGAGGGAAACTACCAGGATTAGAAAGGGAATACATGGGGTATAGGGTACTAGGTATAATGAATTTTGAAGAACTTAGGAGTCGACCCTTAAAATGCCTGACACATCTACAAATTACGTTATAGCTAATAATGGACAAATTGTACCCAGTTTTAGGGGAATAATTTAACATACTTGTCACAAAAAACAAAAACAGGATATGAAATTAGAACTCCCACTCTTCCTTCCCACTCAAGAAAAAACACACAATATGAAAAAATAGTTACATTTGTTTTTTTAATGAAGTACAAAAAATTTCAACATTGTTATGAACGTTTACCTTAAAATCCAAACCATTGGAATAAGGACACATTTGCTTTGGTGAATAGTACTATAATTCCGGGAGATTCACGCTGGGGGTGACCACCATGTTAGTGAATGCAAACTGTAAAACTGATAAATAGTTACAACACGTAATGCTAATCATGGGTAAAATTCACATCAATCCACAAATAAGGGAAATTTAGGAGAGAGAAAATGTGCATGAACTATCACAGCGAAGGGCTGAGATGAATCAGGTGCTTGTGAAAGGACAGC
The DNA here is from genome assembly GCA_013436065.1 of Halocynthia aurantium. NCBI lineage: Eukaryota > Metazoa > Chordata > Ascidiacea > Stolidobranchia > Pyuridae > Halocynthia > Halocynthia aurantium. The sequence continues at coordinate 113,717 of QXVX01000196.1, read as the reverse complement.
TTCCCATTGTGCCTAATCACGTTGCCAACACAGAAAAATTAGGCCGCTGGGTAAATTTCTCCCATGTTTTGCACTCTAGTGCTAAGGATGACTAAATTTGAGTTCTATGACCTTAAATTTGAGTTCTATGACCTCATTCCCAGCCATTTTAAATGAATACATTCTTTCCTGAATTTGAGAAAATATTTTGATAAGCACACATGAGGCAAAGAAGACAACAACTTGAATATTTATACTAGGTAGGCCTCAACGTTAAAAAAAGGAAGGTGTTAAGCAGTGGTGTAGTGCCGCTCCGCCACCTCTACAAGTGAATGATGGGTTAACAGTCAATAATAAGCTTATTACTTTCCCTTATATATTTAATAGTAAACCTGCTGGAATTGTGTACGTGCCCGATGCACTCACGTGAATGCTTTCTTTCCATTTACGAGACGAACGGTGTGAGACAAAGTTGCCAATCTTAGCAACATACCATTTTGGAGCTCCGGTACCTATAAAATTACCACTACACCCCTGGTGTTAAGGCGCTATCGTTAACTCCACCCTTCAAATTTAGAAATTTATCGATCATTGGTCACTCTTACTGCTGCACAACGCAGAGTAAATTAATGCTTTATACTACTGAATGACAAAGCTGTAATTTCACTGTCCTCTTTGAGCTGTTCAAATCCAAATTTAGGCCCTACTACCGGACTTGTACTTGAGAGGTCAATAAGAAGTCCCACGAAATTTAAATTTCGGCCATATGCTTGCAATCTATCAAAAATATCAAATCTCACCTGGAATCTACGCAAAGAAGGCAAAGTTACTACTCACCGAGCTTCCATGCGTTCTCGCCATACGCCTCGAAAGTTAACATTTTCGATCATTCACCGTGTATATTGAATAGTCCATGATGGCCAACAAACAATATCAATTGCCAGTAATCACAAGGATGAATACTTGATGTATTACGCCACCTAGCGAGCTGCAGAGTAGAATAATTAGACATTCTCATATATCGGATAGAGATAGACGATGTTACTCAAAATCCCTCCACACCGTGGCAGTAGAATAAGGATATTAGTCAAGTTGCTATTGATCTCTTCCATTTGTCTAACGAAACTTTTGAACCGATCCGTCCAGCAAAACACACGGCCTAGCTTTGGAAAGCTTCGGACCTTCAACATATAAATTATCATCTTCGAAATTTCGAATTCTTCATACAGTCGTACTTCGATAATTGATTATAATCAATAGTCACGAGACATAGTGCATGTCACTTATTAATAGACACAGCCTTCAAGAAACAGGCACGAATGATATAAAAGTAAAAATTTGCCTGAAGTTGCGGTGGTGGTAGACAATGAATTTTCCTTCAGTTATACATTTCTACCGATAAACTTCCTATATTCGTTTCACTTATCAAAAGGAGTTGTTTTCACGAATGTTAAATGTCATAAACCGTTGAGACATGTATCGGAAGACACGCTTTGTAAGAATAAGAAGGTTCATAAAAGATTCATTAAAGAAGAGGGTAAAAAAAAGAATTGCACAGTAGGAGAAAAAATAGATTGAATCATACTTTACAGCAATCGCAAACTAAATGAAAACACATCTTCATAGTATTGCTTGTGCATAACGTGCGGCATTTAATCACAAAATCAGCTAAACGAAATAAAATACTGTATAGTGGCTGTACCTATTTATACAATCACAAAAGAGTTTTACAGAATGACTTACATATCTTTAGACTTGGTTACAAATATACACTTTATGGTTTCAAAACTTTCCATTAGATTCTAAAATCGAAGAAGACTCCAGAGGTGGAGCTGGAATTACTTATGTTACCAATTGGAAAAATTGAACCAGTTCTAATCACACAAGAGGGCCACGCTGGACGGTACAAATCATGGCCCAATAAGATATAATAACACATATTATAACATACAATATTATTCATTAAAAACGTGATAAAAATTTGAAAATCATACCCCTTCGCGAGAGGGGTAGGCAGGGAAAAACTTTCAAGCGACTCCAGAAATCCAAGTTGGCTCTCGTTAGGCCACAAAAAGTTTTTCAGTGGAAGGATTACTAGAATCTGTGCCAATGGCAGAATCCATGCTTTCGGCGTGGTCCAGATTAGGGAATGATTTGTGCCTGGGCACTCCCTGAAAAAAACGCTGACTGTTTTTGATTGCCTCCTGGTTCATCCTGTCCATTTGCTCTTGGTTCAACGCGAAAGGTCCGCTCGGCGAATAGAGATTGTCGAAATATCGCCGCAAAACATATGATTGCGAAACTTGCTTGGATAAAAGAAAATGCTGATAACTAGATAGCTCAGGTTTTTGGCATTCAGTATTACTCGGGTGATTGTCCACACAGCAGTACGTTTTCTGCGCTGGCAACAAAACGGATGTATCTCGTTCTTCTTCCGATTTCCTGTTGGCCGTCGGAGATTCGGGCATAATGTTTGAAGGCGTTACGTACAAACATCTGGAATTAATTTTTTTATATCTCTTCGCGTTCCGATGACTTTTGACGCACATCAGCACAGCAACAATGGACAGAAATACAGCAATCACAGTGAAAACGAGTCCAATAGCTGCGGTGTTAGTGAATCCCCGAGACAAGATAGAAAGAGTCATTACCAAACCAGGAATGTAGCAAAACAGTGCCACAATTGACATGGCAATACCGCACGTCCTTGGTCTTGTAACCGCTGACCCTAACATGAAAAGGCAAGCATTAACATAAATAATGTTCATTTTCAAGTACATCCCTAACTTGCATTAACAATAATTGATATCATAATTTAGTCCCGCGGGAAAGAGAGTCATTGCCATTACGTCGTCATACTGAACGGCTCAGTTAATAAATTCAAAAGTTGTTCCAGTTTAGGTGCGCAGCGTGTGAACCAACAGATTGTTGCAAACTATTTCTGCAATGAGCTTCTAAATAACCTAGAGCAAATGCGAGGAAGCAATTCCCGTACAATTGATTGAAATGCAGGCGTACATTACCGTAACTGTTCCATTGCAGAGAGTATACTTATAAACAGTACGGGACGACTGACTCTTACTGCTTTGAGTACAGTACTGTAGTACCCTCCTACATGATACCAGGGAAATACTATAGAACCACTAAACAATACTCACTATACGATTGATTAGCTAAGTATTACTATACTGTTTTACCTAAGACGTAAATTCGATTTTCAGCCAAGGCCAGGGGATCGTCCCTGACACTCTCGTGGTAATAGACGATTGATGTCCCATGACGCGCGTTGTGTTGAGCCAGTTTTTCGTTCGTCAGTGTTCCAACGCATTTTACACAACTCAATTCACCATCCATAGCTGTTGATTGGCAACTAGTTAGTCAACGAGGAAATTAATTCATATTGTCGTAATCCGATGGTTCGTAAATATTCACGACTTCGCGAGCAGAGAGACCTACGGGCATGACAATTTCTAAATCGTCATACGAACAGCTGTAAACAAAATCACGTGAAATGCCGTATTATCTCAACTGAAACGCGTAATCAGCTTCCAAAACAATGCTTTTCCTGTGCTATTATTCACTGCTACTGTTTACTGATTACCGACGTTACATGAGTACAGTAACCTATTAATTATATATGTAGACTCGGAATACAACGGAACAGAAACTCTTGTAGATCCAGACCAAAACATAACTGCCTTTACACTACATTTTAAGAAATTTTTAACAGTCTACTCAAATGGTTTAGAGAGGCTCAGTCCTGTACACTAGCTACCTGATTGCGTTCTTTGTTCATCTTGCCTGATACTGAACCCATCTTTTTCGTGAGCAATGCTTAAATAATCTCTCATATTTTCGCTCATTGGCCTAATGCTATGAATGTGTTGTCTTTGTTCAAGCCGTTATTTGGTCACGCAACTCATGTCATGGACATAAATGAGTAGTGTCTGACGTATTTATACTTATCAATATTATTCGGTCTGCACAGGAAACGGCGGTGACGATATATATTATTGATCAAGCTGTAAATATCATGTCATAAAATGCTAGGTTTTATCGCAACGGTTAGTCATTCTACGTATATGAAAAACGAATGCGCCACAGATGAATATTTAATAGGCTTAACGAGACCAAAGTCCACTAACAGATATAACTCTCTCAACGTTCCAAACTACACAAATACGGTCTGGCATACCATTATAATCTGCAAACCACAGTTAGTTGCACAAGCTGATGCAACGATCACCAAGTTCGCTAGGACCAGTAGGACACATTTTTTGGTTCCTTATCGAAGCAAGGTAAATAAAAAAAATGGGTCAATTTTTAATTAAAGTCCTTCACGCCCCATTCCTCGTCGAATAGTAGGTAATTCGGTAATGTAAAACCGAACACTTGAACGTTCTCCAAGTCGTTCAACTAAAACGATAAGGGAGCAAACAAACTCTCTTCATTTTCGATGCTACAACCCTACTCAAAAGCTGTGGAACGCACATTGAATTTTTGTTACACCTTTCATCGTACTGACAAAGTCCAAAGTTCAATTCAACCTCTGGCCAGCGTACAATTTCTCTCTTACGGAACGGTACTTTTATTCAGCTGCGCTGTGCATACCTTCAATAAGTTTTTTCACAATACGACAAAGCAAAACGCAGAATGTCTTTTCATGAGAAGATACGGTATTGTATACAATGCGACACTAAAAATATATGTACTTGTGAACTAAATCATACTTGCGATTTACTATATACGTATTTGCGAGCACGGGATTATGGTGATAATGAAGTTTCGTATTCTTATAATATGTTTTTACACGTTTTAACTCTACTCAGCCTCAATACAGTAAAAGTAGTCATTCGATACATTAACAAGATTCTAATGTGAACGTTCATGGTATAATGCTAATGTAAATTTTATACAATATTGGTAAGTTGTTGCTTATGAAAAATTCCCCCATCCAAGCAAACGTTTTTGATAGTTGATAAATCCATTATGAACTATAGCGGAACTTTTCATTTCTGATGATATTGGGTATTGGAAGCTGAAAAGCCAATAGCTTACGATATCAAATATAGGAAACATGAGTAATACATCGAATTATGACGATGAGTAATGTACGATGATGACAGTAAACGGTTCAACACTACTTCCTGAGCGCAACATTCGGCACAAGTACGATATTAGTCTAGAGATGAGATGTGCATGGCCATGGAGATACGTTAATTTTGATGTTATCATCACACCCTAATTGTGATTAACTGTTTCTATTGTGCTGAATTATCGCTAAATATTTTGCATCATTTAATGGCGAGGAACGCGTTTTTTTAACGTCGATGGATTCCAGCCCAAGCGGATTGCTCGATTTCGAAATTCGACATGGAAATGGGATAACAGATTTTGGCATTTTGTGTATACTGTGGTCCGATATATTATACATACATGTAGCCTACGTGTACCATAAACCATGATGTAGTAATGAAGGAGCAAGCGAGTTAGACAACAACTATGATTTTTCAATGGAAAGCACCCGATACTCGGGGGAAATTAAAACCATAAAATGTTTCGGTACTATCCTATGTTAGAACCCTAAATTACTTTTGAAAGTGTTTCCGTTGACGAAATTTAATGAAACTTGCACAAAATCCGTGGCTGCAAAGCAAAATTCAATTTTACGTCAATTATAACTCGTAAAACTGCATCACTCACTTTTTCACAACAATATATATATATATATCTGCCTTATCTATGACTATCTATAACCCTAACTCTGAATACCAATAACCCTCCAAAAAAATGAAAGTCACGATAAAAACGCACATGAAGACCTTTAGTCGTAAGAAGATAAGAGCTGCAGTTATACGAGTCGTAATATCGCGTAATTGACGAGAAACTAACTTTCGTGTTGCGGTTACAGTCGAGTGATTCTGCGATGCCTATCGTTTTGGTTGACTGATTCATCATCACTGATCATTGTGTGCAAGTTTCATTAATTTTCGTCCACGGGAACACCATAAAATAGTTTGGGGTCCTTAAATAGGATACAACCAATGTTTCTTGAATAGGAAAGAAATTTGTATATGTCCTAATGCTTTGGCCTCCTACTTGTTTTTTGTTTAGAGAAAAGACATTAAACTAAAAAGATGGAGAACGATGAAGAACATGCCTTCAAATGGCTGCGCTTCTGCGCTCCTGAGTTTAAAGTTGACGGCGACAACATTCAAGTACTTTATACTCCAAAAAGTTTTCATAGCAGATTGAAACAAGAGGCCAGCAAAGCTCGTAAGCGTATCGTGCTCGCTGCTCTGTATTTGGGAACGGGAGAACTGGAAAAAGAATTAATACAAGCAGTTATAGAAGTGGCCAAGGTAACTAAAAACCAAGTGAAAGTAGACATTTTGCTAGACTGTGTTAGAGGATCAAGAGGGCTGGTCAACTCAAAGACGATGTTAAAACAACTCATGGAGCAATATAAGGACTCTGGAAACTTACAGATAGCATTATATCATACTCCAAAGCTGAGGGGCATGCTGAAGAGTTGTTTGCCTGGCCGATACAATGAGATAGTTGGTGTGGCTCATTTGAAAGCATTTATATTTGATGACACACTTATTATCAGCGGCGCTAACCTGAGCAATGACTATTTTGAGAATCGACAAGATCGCTATGTCGTCTGCAAAGACTGTCCTGACCTTGCATCCTATTTTCATGATATTGTTAGCACCGTGAGCAAGTTTTCCTTCATACTGGATCGCGATCAAAATCTGAAGCTGAACCCCGATTGGAAGCATCATCCTTACAAAGGAGATTACGAATCCTTCACTGCAGAAGCACATAATATCATTCAAGAGCTTATTAAGCCACTCAATGGTGGATGTGGAGATAGCAAGGAAAGTACCTATGTAACAAATAAAGGCCGTAATATAGGGATTTTGGGAAAGTTCTACAATATGTCAATTATGACAGTTAAATATCTAAGCACTATGATTATGACAATATTTGGAATACAAACTTCAAAAGAACATCTTGCTTCTGTTAAAGAAACAGCTTTAGAATGTGACAAACNCAATATTTGGAATACAAACTTCAAAAGAACACCTGACTCCTGTTAAAGAAACAGCTTTAGAATGTGACAAACCTCCTAGATCACAAACTACAGAGTCTACACGGATTGAGAATTCAGAAGTTAAGGAACTGGGATCGAAATCAAGAAAAATAGATACCTGGATATATCCCACTGTGCAAATGGGCTTGTTCGGTATCAGACAAGATGAAGTTGTGACCGAAATGCTTATGCAATTCTTTCCAAAAGGCAGCATGAACTATTTCACAAGTGGATACTTTAATGTGACTGATGAGTACTGCGATCTAATTTTGAAAAACAAAGCGGATTACAAAATCATCCTGGCTGCTCCAGAAGCCAACGGCTTCTATGGAAGCAGTGGCATGTCACGTTTAATTCCGGCGGTGTACGTTCAGCTGTGCAAAGTGTTCCAAAAGAAAGTCCAGGATTACCGCCGCAAAGATGGCATATCACTTTTCGAGTACTGTCGGAAAGGCTGGACCTTCCATGGCAAAGGGATGTGGAGCTACATGCCAGGAGAATCGCTACCCTCAATGACCATGATTGGATCGCCGAATTTTGGTTTCAGGTCTGTTAACAGAGATCTCGAAGCTCAGCTGGTGATTGTGACCAAGAACGAAAAGCTGAGAAAGCAGCTGCACAAGGAGCAGACTTGCTTCTTGAAGTACTCAAGAGAAATAAACAATGACACTTTTAGACAGCAGAGATACAGAGTGCCGCGATGGGTGGCCTTCATCACATTTATCATCAAGAGATATTTTTAACATTTGTGGTTCTAATACTAATACAGACAAACAGTGATAATTTCCAGTCATTGCGAGTATTATACTCGGTTTTAACAGAAGCATTATGCGGCCCGAACCATACCTTCATGGTCTTGATAGAATTCTCAAATTCTTTCACATAATTCAAATGTTTTCTTCCTCGCAGCGTTATTGTTATTTGTATGTGGTTTTATGATTCATACATATTCATTCTCCTCAGAAGATTTCATGAAGATGTCAAGCCGGGATTAAACGAGTAAATTATATTTACTACACTTTAAATACGAGTGGGCTGCATGCCTCAGGAGTACTGCTTAACAAAGAGAGTGAGTCATTCTTCAGGTTTCTTGGAAAATTCTTGCACAATTATTGAATGCTATTAAGTCGTGAAATATCTTAATAAAATACAATGAACCATCAAACTTTGGTGTAGCTTGCTTCTACCTAAACCTAGTGCTGAGTCAACCATGACCCACCTTAGTTCTGAACCAATTACAATCTCTATTCAGTGTGTCATAAATTTAATAGATGGACTATTAGCAAACATGAACCATAAAAAAATAAATTATATTACAAGTGGTCCAGACATACAATGGGGATACATTCCGAGAACCCATCGTAAGCTGAAGATATCATTAGACGGAAATGCATTGAATACATTCAACCCATGATAGGTTGACTTACTGCAATGCTGCAATTTTCCTCCACTAGAAGAGGTTTTCCTTGTTCAATACCATTCTATGGAAATCAACTGACAGCAGTGAGGTGCGTGAATATCGTACCTCAATGCTAGCCGGAGGTATCAAAAATTGAAAGTATATTTTTGAATGAAGGCCTAACAGTTTAGTTGCATCATGAATTCAAAAAATCGAAGTCAGGGATCCCCCGTTGCACCACGTAACCAGAATAAAAATTCTTACCTAAAACCTCTTGACGTCACTCGGCCATAGGCTGCGGCGATTTTTCCAATGAATGTTTTGATGGATCAGGAAGTTGCTCGATGAGTTTTTCTATCCTGCTCATACTATCCTCATGCGGCTGACGCTTTTTCAGAGGTGGAAGGCTGCTACCACCTACTGGAGGTAATGTTGATCTGAAAGAAACCAGCTGTATGGGTATCCTATTTCAGTATATTATAGTTACCAGAAATTTAAACCCTAGAATTTCGATGTAATCGATTGTACAGGGATTCAGGCGTTTTACAGCGCTAATTTCAGGTGCAATCCCTAATTACCATAGGGCTGATTTGTAAGCTGAACATTATTTTTATTTGCAATCAGGAAAGACTAGTTTCATAGACATCTGTTTCGGAATTGTTGCTGTTGTGGGAACGAACTCCCAACTAACGTCAAGCAACTCAAGACGTGATTGCATGACATAAATTCATACCTAGAATTCTTTGAGTTGAGAAGTTATAAATAAGTAGATGAAATCTTCGAGTAATACTTAAATTTATTACCTCGATAAAGCATTAGGTGCTGCACCCAAAGGAGAAGGTAGTTCGTGAGAAGAAGTTTTACTTGGAGTAGGTGATGCGACTGATGAAGATTCCTTTTTCTTTGACTCAACACCGCTATTTTCCTCTAAAATGTTTTGTTTCGAATCTTAAAATCCAATAATAAGGTCGAATAATATGATTATGGATGAAACCCACCGAACCGACAATAACACAATATAATACCTAAACGTTTTTTCTTTTTTTCTTTTGAAGATTTTTTCAGCTTTTCTGCTTCATCTAGAGAGGATACAAACTTGTCTCCCATGTGCAGAGCAGCGCCAAGTTTTTTAATCATTTCTAATACCTATGGAATAGTGACAGGACCATGGTGTTAATGAAGTGGATATTCCATAATTGTAAAGATGAGTTTTTCCCTCTAACTTGAAATGAAGACCAACCAAATTACTAGCTGTGTTAAAATAGATTTAGGTCATATCATTTGTAAACCTGCTGTGTTATTTGCAGCAGTATTACAAAATGACACTATTCTTCGCTATATTGACAAGGAAAATGGATACTAGCTGATTGAGATTCAAATTTTAAGGATTCTAAATTGTGTATTGTAAATCCAGAGGCCAGATTTTATACCATGAATGTATCTTTAAGCACTTACCTCTTTGTCAGATTCCAGATCATTACTTTCTTTGTTCATTCTTTCAAGCTGTTTGAAAAGCTTCACAGCTCCCTTAGTATCTTTTTGCTCATGCAAGAAAGCTGCATAGTTTACCATAATGAGCATGTTGTTTCTGAAAAAGGAAACTCAGTAGGGTCTTTGGTTCCTGTTTATTAGGTCCAAACTTATTGAATGTAAACTTACGGCTGCAATTCCATCGCCTGTTCATATGACCTTTTCGTATTCTGGATGTCTCCAAGATTTTTTAGAGCAACTATAATAATGGGAACAACTCAGTATCTTGGTTATTGGGTAATTTACTGCAAAACAATACTACAATTACAATACCTGCTAGCAACATAAAAAGAGATCCAGATTTTGGTTTTAATTTGAGAGCCGTACAAGCAAACTGAAATGCACTTGCATACTGCTGCATCGTCAGATGGAGGAGACTCAAATTGTAAAGAATACGCCAGTCAAAAGGAGCGAGATAGGTGGCTCTCTTCAAGCAGCTTATTGCCTATGTAGGAAGGATTAAAATTCTGAATATCCATTCAATGGAGATCACCTATTCAATTAGCTCACGAATGAAGAGGTGAGTTGATGAATATCAGAAAGTTGTAAAGTAATTTAGAATATATTACCATTACATTTTCATAATAACGTTATACGATATAATCTATATAAAGGAGAGTGATAACTTACAGCAACGTATTTCTTTTTACCAAAGAAGCACATAGCTATATTGTTCCACAGCGCTGCACTCTCTGGACATTTTTGAGCGGCAACACGATACTTTGTCAGAGCCACGTCGAAGTCCCCATGAACTTGCATGAGAGAGCCAGCAGCAAGAATTGCCTGCAATCGACAGCAAATATTACAATTAGTGCGAATGGCTGATTACAGACAGAGGAAAATAGAATGAAAACTGAATTTGAAGTCTGAAATAAAATAGTGAGAACACATCTGTTACGTCGTATCGGCATTATTACAAAACACAGACCGTTCAATTCAGTTGTCGAAGACAAACAAAAAAAATCTGAAATATTGGGTATTTGAGGTAGCATGTGCTCTCTTTAGTATATTTAAACATATAATTATCCATACAAGCTTTGTCACAAACTACTGATGATGAGATGGGATAATTTCGAATTCTGAGTATTTCAGTAACCAGAATATTACAAAATACTACCTTATAATTTTCAGGGTCAAATGTCATAGCCTGCCCGAGAAGTTCGAATGCCCTGTGGAAATTTTCCATTCGCAAATACAACAGCCCCAACATGTTCAGTAGCTCTATGTTTTCAGGTGAGAAATCAATGCCTTTGAATGAAATTGACACTCAAGTTAACAATACAATTAACCTACAAATCATAACAAAAACTACATACCGCTTTTAAGAATATTTACGGCTTTGTCGATCCTGCTGGTTTCGAGATAGAGACGAGCCAAGGCGGAAAACGTTACGTCATGCTTACTTCTCTCCAAAGCGTCAGACAAATTCTGTTCTGCCTGTACATCAAAAATGTTTAAAAAAATAAATGAAATCCAGTTGATGTGTGTCTTCAAATTACATTAATATTACACTAATATTAAACCGTAATTCCAGCATATATTCATTCATCAAATGTGTAGTTTACTTGATAGATGAATTAGGCTCAGTCAAACCACGAATATTACTATGAATTTAAATAGCTGGAAATAGAGCAGTTACTAATGGCTATTTGGATAAGTTCGGAATACAAATCTTTTGAATATAGCTTTGAGAAGCGAAGCACATCAGACCATTTCTTTCATGCAAGTTATCTAACAAAACCACATGGTTACTAAAGTTTAGAATGTATTGAAAGCAATTGTTTTCATTATTGACAGCCTCACCAGCTCCAGCTCCAGTTATATTGATACGCTAAACACAAAATAGATCCACTGCATTCCTAAAATTTGTTTCATTGTACTCTGATCTTAGTTGATTGTTAGGAAGGTAAATCATTCACTATTTTGTAATCATATAGAACTCTGGTAACAAAATAGAAATTGAGATTCAAGAAAACTATGAATCACATTGTTTTTTTAGAATATAAAATTTGTACGTTGAGTTTAATATTCGACACTGCAGGTACAATGTCTAGGGCATAATAACTTCAAGTGGCCGTTTCATTTATTCATTTACCGTTTCATACTGCTTCAAATGGAGAAAGCATATGCCAAGGTGGTGAGAAATTTCCCAGTCTGGTTCTGCAGACAACTCTGCAGCACGGTTATAGCATTCTATAGCATTTTTGTACTTTCCAATGAGAAATCTGCAAGATTTATAACGGAAGATAAACTGTCTGCTCTTTCATAAAAATGTACTGATAGGTTACACCTACAGATTTCTAGCAATCTGCTTCAAGATATTGGCATTATGAGGATTTATAGTCGCACAGATTTGCAGCAACTCTGTCGACTCGGCAATCTTTCCTTCGTATTTGGATATCATCGCTTGAATGTAGAGAGCGTATTCGCACTGTCCACTGGTTTCAACAAGCTGCTCTTGTATGACTTGCTGAGGAAAAAAATGTCATACATGGAATGAAATTTTTATGGATTAATGCTCAGGTCGAGATAAAAAAACACCTTGCAAGAATTAAATTCTTTACGGACGTAGTGCTGATGTATGAGCCAATTTCTTCGTTCAACCACAGGCAGGTCAGCAGCTGGAAGAAAAGAATATGGAATGTAATCATCTGTTAAAACTACCCTCCAGATTATGTAATCGCAATGCTGAAGAGAGCCCGAAATAAGGTTGATAGTCTTTCAAAAGCTTAGATAAAATTTATACTAGTGTCACATACGCTTTTTTGTACGAGGTCTTGGCTTTGGTGCTTTAATTTTCACAGTTTCTTGTTCATCGTGCACTAGATTTCCCTCCGCTGACTGTTAAAAATACATCACAGGCATGAAAAAAACAGGGAATGTAGTGAAACTTTTCACCTTGATCTTGAATAAGTATAGTCACGGAACCTAATATTCTTGTGACTTATTGTGAGTTACAGTACTACCGAAAAACCTACCTCTATGGAAGCAGTCACATCTTCTTGTTTGGACATTATGAGGAGGCACAGAATTACACTAAATATATGATTATCTAATCTGACAGATGAATTCCTAAAATTACCAAGAACAGCAACACATATATAACCGGTAATATAAAAAAGATGTGAAATACTAAATCAATTAAATCACAGTAAATATATATCAAGATATCTATCACACTGGTATGTATTGAATCACTTTACAAATTAGCACAACAGTATTATAAGTGTAACAGAATTACATATTTTTATAGGTCTCACTAGAGTTTATATAATGGACAAATTGATGGAATTATCCAAGTACCTTAAGAGCAATAACACAGAAATTCAATTACCAAATTGTTTGACGGATTAGACTGCTAGAGATTGCTCTAGGCTAGTCATTTCTGTATGTTTGTTCCCATAACACAGCACAAACAGGGCATAGCAACTTTGTTGCTAAAAAATTTGCAAGGCAAGCTAAGGAAGAGCAGGCATGATTTTAAAACAAAGAAAATGAATCAGTGTATATATAATATACCGGTAAGCAAGGCAAAGCAAAATGGCAATCAGGCAATGAATTATGTACAATGAAAAGCCAGTCACGATTCATCAAGTTATATCTTAACTACAGAAGTTACTAGCACAATAAGGGGTTTGTACACTAGTTGCAAAAGCTAAGTGGAACACTGAACCCTTGAAGTTAAAGTTTTAAAGCCCCAGTTTGTACCTCTCCAATCCAACAACACTCAGACCTGGCAATTGCTGGACCATAAAAAATGACACCCCTCGTGCCAGCTAACTACACACATATTGCTGAATCACCAAAGGTAGAACAGAGCGTTCAACAGGAAATAATTCATCCTTAATGACATCCTGAAGGGCTAAAATATCAGAAATTGAGATGTCAGTAATACCAGAACTTACAACCGCAGTGTAATGAGCTAACTCTGCTTTTTTGCACGACTAAATTCAACATCACATTCATAGAAATTTAACAGATATATGAATGTAACTGGAGTAAAATCCGAATATCTGAATTTTATCCCAGATCACAAAGATTAACTCACGTTTCCTATCCAGGACTGACCGTAGGAGCCGAATAGGCTCGAATGGAATGCTGAAATTTTAAGGATAGCTGACCCGGTACCACAAACGGTACAGGAAGAAGAAGATTGGTTTTTGCATCCTCTGCTATGTAGGAACTTGCTTTTGGTGTCCTTCTTGTAGGAAGGCTTTTTAGAGACTTTTGTTCAGAAATGAAACCCAGTCGACTGACGGGCATGCTCCTCAAGTCTTTGTAATAATTATCGTCATTTTGCAAGACGCTTTCTATTCTGTTTTGATAAGACTGGAACAGTTCATTCCTCATCGTCATGATGTTCATTATCTCAGGCTCGATGTCCTCATAGAGCCTCACATCATCGGGGTAATCCAACGGAGATGGCGCTGGTCGTGGATGGGTTTCTGATGTAGTTGAGGCACGCTTGTTGAAAAAACGGCTACTCGTTCGGGACCCAACGATGGCATTGTGTTTTTCCGGTACTGGAGGCAGCGCAGGGTTGTCAACATGACTCTCGAAACCCTGGGTGTATTTCCCCACCTCCATCGACATCGGATAATTCGTCCATTTTCCTCCAGGCTTCGTCGATTGAAAAGTGCGCTGGGACGGGATTTTAAATTTCCTCTGGTCCTTGACGGGAATAGCTAGCTTTCCAGCGAAGCCTGCGTTCAGCGTATGCATATGATATTTCTTGACTACGTGTCTATGATAGTAATACTCGTCCACATTGGTCTGCGGATATTTGACCATATGACCGCGATAGAGCATAACGGGAACGGTAGCCCTGCGTTCATGGATTGGACTGTACATGCCATTAGCCAGATAAATCCCCGTTTTGTTTTGGTGATCTGCGTATTCCATTTCGGCAAGAGGCTAGACGATGGTACAAAGAAATCAACTGCTCGACTCCATTTATTCCACCAAGGTAATCCTATCACAATTCCGTATTGCAATATACAATTCGACACATTTACCGTTTATTTTATTAATATTTAATTATCGACTAATTACCGAAAACTGAGAACGTAACAAAACACCAGTCATTCTGGCAGAATAAAGTTTCGTAAATGTAATTCTGATCTTATATACTAGCTGACTAGCATATCAATAGCATAACAGAAGTGATGCACGACATTTTGATATATATACTCGATTTTACGTCGTTTCCGCGCTCGACTTTTGCGAATCGATTCATAATATGTTCTGTAAGTTATCGTTCAACGTACAGACAGATAAAGTTGTTATTCTGCCGAATGTAGATACTACCTCGATTATGAATTACTTTTCGAATATTTTTTAAATATAGAGCGACCACGTGATTTGCACCCATTGGTTACCATGGGAACCGCCAACTCCTTATCATGTTGTGTGTGTCAAGTAATTCACATCTCCAATAACTTCATATTTTTAATTTTACCCGAACAACCGTATTCTCTTGGGTCGCCCACTTCCACAACCTAATTTACCTTTTACGGAAGTGAATATGCATGCTCTCAGCATGCTTTTTTATCACCAGGCTATAGAGTAGAGACAGAAAATATTTATTACTAGCTTTGAAGACTAAATTATCCATCAGTAGAACAAAATTGGGTGAAAACTATTTGGCAATGCAAAATATTACCAAGCAATTCCTCAAGCCTACAAAACATCATGATCTTATGTTAGGGAGAGCACAACAAATACAGTTTGTAGAAAATTTAGAAATTATTCAATTGCTACCAGCAATTCAAAACAAGCAGTACACATAACAATTCCCATCACCAATGCAAGCCGCCCCATGTTCATACAGAGATATGCAAAAGATTCATTAGCATGTTAATACATTGCATCGGACCCATTAAATCGTCCTCTGATTCAGTGCGATAGTTTACTCTCATTATCTTCTGCTTACAAGATTCCTCTGGGTTACTCGATCTTTCCTTACTCCCATTGGTAGGTTTGATCTCTCCGAAATCCTGCGAGTAAGCCTTAAAAGGCTTTGATTTTGAGGCGTAAAACTTTGGCGACTGTGGTTTGGTGATTCTCCTCGATTTATGGACACGTACCCCAATTTGTAAAGAGGTACGTATCGGTAAGGAAAGCTTGACTTTCGGTGGAATCGGTGCGTTTCCATACAAGGACTTGACGACTTTCTTGGTGGCTTGTCCTTGAGGTCTTGTCTTGGGTGTGGCAGATGTAATGACATTCTTTTCGTTATTCTTGTTTTTGGGAGTGGATGAATGTTTGTCTCCAGTCAAAAAACTTGTTTCTCTAGTTGATGAAAAAGAAATATCAGTCAAACAAACTAGGAAAATAACAGTGTAGACGTTATCGAGATTATGCATCCTTGCACAGCAACCACACTAAGAAACAAATCATCAAATATTCTGTAAATTCACAAAAAGTAAGCAGTTAAGCATGTTAATCCGTTCATAACTCCATAAATCCTAAACCTATGAGCTTAGTATTCCAATGAAAGATAACTAACCGCGCTGTTACATCCAAAAAATTAGATCGCTCTTCCACAGCAGCCGAATCATCGTACAGGGTAGAGGACAAACTCAAGTATCCAACATTGGATCGTCTTTTGGTTAGTCGTGCAGTTTCACTAAGCTGTAGCTGTTCAATGCAAGAAAATTTGTCATCCAATTCTAACTTTCTTCCCACCATATTAATATATAGATGTCAATTGAACAAAAACTTAAAAATATGAGTAAATACCTTTGTTTTGTATCGTCTAGCAGTTTCCCTGTGAATGTAAATCAGCAAGTCGATGGCTCGTTTGTTCTGCAACATAACCTAGAAATGATAGCATTTTAGATTTGGGATAGCTAAAATTAAAGTATTTGAAGTGTTGTATAGTATATACTTGAACATTGGCTGCTTCAGAACAAAATTCATTCAGTATCAGGCAGGAGGAACAAAAAATTGGTGAATGACTCGGATCCCGACTGCCTTTGTCACGAAATCGAGATAGAACATTCACAAGGAGGTCAATGGGTGTACTGCTGCTTTTGTTTGAATCGACACCAGAAATGATTCGAGAAGTAATTTCTCTCGTCGATTGATTCTATCGGCAGATTAAATATTTTATTTTTACATCGCACAGATGCTCCGAAATCAAAAGATAATTTTAGGAATTAGAAAAAATTACCCTGATAAGAATCAGAAGAACTCTGAGAGAAAGTTGATGGACAGTAACAGCGGCAACACTTCGGTTTGATGAATCTATCCACTGACACAAAACCTCGGCTCCTCCAGCTTCCAAAATCCTCTCGCAGCACTCTGGAAGAAGGCTGGCTAATGTGGCTGGAGAGAAGGATACAGTTAAAAGTTCACTAATTGATTTTAACAGTGTCGTTTGCAAAACCCCAGGGTAAAGATGTGATCATGGAATAATAAATTATGATTCATGATGATCATTGCTAAACCTAAGCAATGCCAGAGTACTCCACTAGTCACAATAGATACATATATATCACTGACCACTATTATGTAACTTTCAGTGTAAATTCTGTAAAAATCGAACCTAGGGTTTCCAGAGACTCGTAGATTTGTGAATATTCTTTCACGTCTAGCAAAACTTCAAGAGCTTTCTTCATTCTGTACTCTATGCAAAGTTCTGGACAATCATTGGCCCTCTGGTTGGCATCATTACAACGCACTCTAGCTCTCCCGATTTCAGTGTAGATATTCATTTCCTTGCGAACTATATACCTAATATGTAGTATACATGATCATATACCAGAATATATACTCTTGTTGGTTATTTTTATGAAACACAAGTTACAGAATGAAGAGGTAAAAAATTATAATATTACCAAGTAAACTTTATTTAGATTTTCTCACCCTCTGAAACAGCGTTGAATCAGAAGTGTAGAATGATGTATCTTCTTGAAAAGTCTTCTATCTTTCCTCATTCTCTTGAATCGTTTCCATGCTGATTGAATCACAACTGCCGCCTTCTGCTCAAACGCTTTGCGCCGCGCAGCTTGTGCTTCTCGGAATCTCCTGAAAGCTTTCTGGACAACAATTGCAGCAGCGCGATTGGCTAAGAATTCTCGCCTGGCTTTGGTCATTTCAAATGTGGCTCGCCATTTTCTTTGAATCAACAATAAAGCATCGAGTTTATGCTTTTCAAACTCCCCGAAAATGGCAAGGTCAAGCCTCTTGCTAGCAACGGCCTTCTTAGCTATGTAGCATCGTACAAAGCATTGAATAGTAATCGCTGCAAAGCGTTTCTGAAAAAACAAAGCTCGTTCTGTTTTCATTTTCAAAGTATCTCTCCACTTTTTCTGTATGAAAATAATATAAGCCATCTGTTTTTTCTTCTCCACGACTCTCTTTCCAGCAAGTTGTTGACGGAAAACATACTGCAAGGTAATGGCTGCACTACGTTTCTGCTGATAGAGACACTTCTCCCTTTTCATTTGAAGTGTTGCCCTCCATCTTTGCTGCAGGATTAAAACTGCAACTTGTTTTTTCTGAAAGATTTTTTTTGCCTGATAGCATCGTACAGCAGACTGAAGAATAATGATGGCTGATTTTTTCTTTAGAAACATTGAACGTTCTTGTTTCATTTTTATGGCAGCTCTCCATTTCCTCTGTATGCAAATGATAGCAGACAATCGAACTCTTTTAGCAGACGTGTTTTTTTTTGCAAGGTAGCATCGAAAAGTACACTGCAAGACAAGGGCAGAATGTACCATCTCAAGATACTGTGAACGTTCTCTTTTCATTTCCAACGTTGCTCTCCATTTCCTCTGTATGAACACAATTGTATCTCTATAATCCTTTTTTTCAGACATTATTTTCCGCGCCTGGAAACATCGCACCGCACGTTGGATTTTTACAGCGGCAGAACGTTTTGCTAGATAGAGTGAGCGTTGTTTATTCATTTCCATAGTATATCGCCATCTTCGTTGGATTAGAACAACTATCGCCAGCTTGTGCTTCGATTTGCAGACTTTCCTACGAGCCGAACAACCCCTCATAAAAGACTGGATGGTAATAGCAGCTTTGCGCTTCTTCAAGAATGCAGAACGATCGCGATACATCTCAAGCGTGCTTCTCCACCTCTTTTGAATAGAGACAACTGCTGAAAGTCTCGTGATATAAAGTGATCGCTGCTGTCGCATAAGAAGAGTGGCCCTCCATTTGCTCTGCAACAATATCACACTGGACTTTTTCTCCAGGTACGTAGCTCTTTCTCGCCACATTAACAAAAGGCTCATCCACCAATTTTGAATCTTTTTAGCAGTAGATGATTCAAGTTGCAATTCTGCTGCCCGCTTCTTTGCTGCCTGATGACCACGGAACCATCTCTGGATGA
This sequence comes from Halocynthia aurantium, assembly GCA_013436065.1. Taxonomy (NCBI): domain Eukaryota; kingdom Metazoa; phylum Chordata; class Ascidiacea; order Stolidobranchia; family Pyuridae; genus Halocynthia; species Halocynthia aurantium. Next base: position 94,358 of record QXVX01000196.1, on the reverse strand, counting down.
CGATAGCTGCAGAAAGCTTTTGAATGTAAGACAGCCGATCAGTCTTCATCAATAGCGTAGCACTCCAAATTCTCTGAATATTGATCACTGCTGAACGAATCTTTGCATACGATGCTTTCTGTTCCCCCATTCTCAAAGTCGCAATCAATTTCTTTTGGATAATGATAACGGAACTTCGTTTTTCATTATACAAATATCTTGTTCGCTTCGCATTTCCAATGTTGCTCTCCACTTTTTTTGGATACAAATTATGGCATTGAGTTTCCTTATATACATGGCTTGTTCTCTTCTCATTTTCAATGTTGCCTGCCACTTTCTTTGGATACAAAGTAGAGCATTAAGCTTCCTTGTATACATGGCTCGGTCCCTCCGCATTTCCAATGTTGCCTGCCATCTTTTTTGGATACAAAGTATAGCATTAAGCTTCCTTGTATACATGGCTCGGTCCCTCCGCATTTCCAATGTTGCCTGCCATCTTTTATTGATACAAAGTATAGCATTAAGCTTCCTTGTATACATGGCTCGGTCCCTCCGCATTTCCAATGTTGCCTGCCATCTTTTTTGGATACAAAGTATAGCATCAAGCTTCCTTGTATACATGGCTTGTTCGCTTCGCATTTCCAAAGTTGCCTGCCACTTTCTTTGGATACAAAGTGTTGCTTTAAGCTTCCTTGTATAAATGGCTTGTTCAGCTCTCATTGTCAATGTTGCACGCCACTTTTGTTGAAGGACTATGATGGCATCGTGTTTTGCCACATACTGGGTGCGATCCTCACGCATTTGTAGGACTGCCCTCCATCTTCTCTGAATGACTAGACAAGCATAACACAATTTCAAATATTCAGCTCTAGCAGCTCTAGCTTTAAAGATGGCTTTCCACTTCTGCTGAACAAAAATTACTGCTTGAAGCAATTTCTTTTTGGAAGAAAGGATCATCTTTGCTTGGTAACTTCTCACTGCACACTGGATTGTAATGGTGGCAGATTTAATCTTTAGATAGGAAGCTCTTTGTTGTTTCATTAAGGTTGTCGCCCTCCATTTTTGCTGAACAACTGTGGCTGCTTTGGTTCTATTGGTCAATAATTGTTGGAACTGCTTTCGTGCTATGTAACCTCTGCCAAGATAAAAACGATAAAATTAGGAAATGTAGCAGTTAACTTGATTTTTTAGTATGTTCTATTACTACGGCTGACTGGGAATTGGTGCTGTACATGTATTAATATAATATTGGAACACCACAATTTTCTTACACCCATCGTTCCAAAGCCTTTTCGGATTATCAGTTTCTAACAGATTAACCGAGGTCACGTATTGATCATTCAACAATATATTTTTAAACCACTCATTTTAGCTCTCGGCACCTATAAAGCGAAATGGACTCATTAACTGTGTACAGTGTAACAAGGCATTCATATACCACAAAATCTCTGGTGTACATGTACAACATTATACTAGGGTTGAATTTTGTTTACCTCTGTTACAATACATCATTCAATAAAAAACTATATAGGGGAATAAGAGTTGTGAGAATACCTATAGATTTTCTGTATCAATATAGCAGCTTCACGTTTTGTTGAATATATAGCAGCCTGTTTTCTTGCCTCAAGTGTTGCTCTCCACTTTCGCTGGGCACAAACCACGGCCCTTTTATATTCTATGTATTCGTTTCTTTGCACCAGACAGACACGTGATGCGAGGTACCATTCTTCTATCTTAAGTACGGAGACTTTCATCTTTTGAAGCTCTCTCTGTTCCTTCTTTCTTTTCCACCATGCTTGTATTTCAGAAGCTGCCCGATTTTTCTCTTGCATTTCAAGCAATAGTTTCTTCTTCAGCTTTCTAGCTAGGTATCCCCTGAACAGCAATTGCAATCACAATCAGGGTAACTATCAGTTGATGCTAGGTTTCCGTTATAAATATTGCCATAACACAAAAATTAAAATCTTATTGACCCTGCTAAGGTTTCCTGAATGATAGGATTCAAGATATTAATTCAAAACCTACCTTAGATAAGACTGTATAACTATAGCTGCATATCGTTGTTTGGTAAACTGCAATCTGTAGGGCAGGACCATCTTCTTTGATTTCCAGTTCCGTTTGACAATATCCACCGCCATTTTGAGTCTCCTATATCTCGCTCTCTCCACGATACCTTTGAAAAAATATTGCAGGACCAAAGCAGCCTTGTTTCTACGAAGTGCAATCTCTTCCTGTTTGCGTTTCAACTCCCTCTCTAATCTCCGTGCTTTGTGAATTCGCCATACGATCTGGATCGTTCTCGCAGCCCTGAAAATATAAATCAGCAGCGGTTCTATCACCATGTATATAATTAATATGTATTAACTGCCTACAGAGGAATATTTAGACCATGAATTTACCATCTATAATTGGCAAAAAAGGGCTTTTACATGAGCAATACCACTATTATTTTACAATGAAAACATCTATATATACCGGTCTTCTATTCTGATGTCCAACAGTCGTGTACAGAGGAATGCAACAAGTAAACGAACAACTTTGTCATCTGGTATGGTGTTTGTTATATCGTCAATACGGAGCAGATTTGGAATTCCTCCGAGTTCGTAAGCTGCATGTTGGACGAGTTTCAGGTTTGTCTGAGGAATGCAATGATAAAAAATAATAGAACAATGAATAATGTTTATTAATGACTATTTGTTTATAAGCTTGCCTTTTCATTCTTCAGCAGTTTATTGCTTGAAATTGGACTAATAGTAAAAGATGAACTCGTGTCATCGGTCTTTAAAAAAAAAAGATTTAATTTAATTATCAGCCACTCTAGATGATCAGATATTTGGTTAATAGAAATAACTATACAGTACTTGTAAAATAAATACTGTTAACATCAGTAAAGTAGACTCGGGAGCTATCTTTGTTGGGTTACTGGATTTTGGAACGGTAAAAAAAGTACCAACTACAGCTAAATATAAATAATATTACTAAGATCGTGGCACAGCTATTCACATCTCCCACTTTTCCATCCGTCAAATTGTCTCAGGACTACAATAACAGGGTAAATAGGTAAAAAGTAGCGGGATTTATATAATTATTCAAACTACAATTAGAGGAATTGAATGTTTTGCCTACCGACATGACAGCCCTGGTTATAATCGACCTAATTAAATTTCAGCATACCACAGCATAACTTTCACTTTGGGTAGTGTCCACACAGATCGAAGATGCAGGAATGAAATTCGGCAAATAATATGAAATGAGATGAGCGAGCACTCGACCGTCCGAGAAAGAAGCAGCAAAATTTCGAACCGGTACCGACTTGAAAGCACAGATTGAACGACACCATTCCAAAAGCAAAGAAGACACAATTTCCACAGGAGAATCCGCCGGATTATGTGACTGGCAAGGCTGTAGTTCAGAAATTTAAAAATTAAATTAGATATCCATTATATATATGTTCATGAAAGCAGGTCTTAGTTTATCAGCAACAGGGGACAATTTTTTCTTATCCTAAAGTGACTCCATAATATTTAGGCCAAATTTATGATATTTATTTACAAACAAAGAACACTGAGGTAATTTTTCTATAGATTACGGAACACTCGTCAGAACCACATGACTGACCGGCAGACTGCACATTAGAAAAATGTTCAGGAGTTTATAATCATGAAATAAATATCTAGATATTTATTAATGTATCTCCATACTTCTTCCATAAATAGTCTCTCGGTATTTTCCAAATTATGTTTCAGTCTCAAGTTTTTTTTGAGAAACTTTATTTCTTTTTTGAGGAAATCCTGATTGACACTGTTGACCACCTAGAAAAACAATGTAAGTTATATAAATTCATCTTCATCTACAATAAAACTGATACTGATTTAAGAGCGCAGATGACTCTACCACTGATCATATTCGGTTTAATTTCTATCTTACTTGGAAATGAGCAGCAATGTTCCAAAGAAGAGCAAGTGTCATCTCACGATGACCTTTAACGATGTGATCCGCTTCCACTTTCTTACCACTGGCGTCGCGAAGGTTGACGTTGTGATCTTCGAGAGCTTTCAATGCAACCTAGTGATAATCTCAAATGATGGATATATTTTCTACCTATTTTCAAAATTCAACTGAAGATATGATAGTTAGTCAGATGGTAATAGTACTTCTACTAACATTGACATTATGTCTCTTCTGTAATATGCTACCGGCAGGCACACGTAGCTTTGGTGTTAAATTCCAGTCATGGAAGAGCAGTTCCACTATTCTCACGAGGCGAATTCCATCCCTGGAAAATCAGGATGGATTTAGAAATGGTAGAATGGTTTGATGTTCAAACTTCAGAAATAGGGAATAAATACCAATATGTAAAAACAATCTAGAAGCTTGAAATAATATTACCTGAGGTCAACTCGTATGTTGCTGATTCCAAACTCGAACTCGTCAATGAATGTTTGTGTGTGACTCACTTTGTATCCCATAAATGACAAATGCTTGATGATGTCACCTTCTCCTTTGAGGAACTCTCTCGAGAAGTTTACAAGGATGTCACGACAGTTTCTGTAATCCGAGTCCCTGGTAGATAGATGAACGAATCAGTGACTGATGCCAAAATAAAGTTAAAATACCATGATTCGCATTTTAAAAACTATTTGCAACCTTCGAAATAAGCATGGATCATGGTCTATAAGACGTTTCTGTTTTGCTTGCTCAAGGAAGTAGATAAGTACAAGGAGTTTTTTCAAAGTATACTTTGCCATAGATTCCTCATACCTACAATAAAACATTGCATGCTACAGTCATTAAAGTATTACACTACATTCAGAATGAAAAGAAAAGATCCATACCCGTGTTTGAACAGGTTAGGAACAGTAGAGTGAGCGTATTCATATTGAATTTCATCACAGTTTAGAAGACGCCTCATTACAAAGTGTGATATGCCTATGAGATCGTCGTTACCATGTTGCAGAGGCAGAGTTTCCCCGAAAGTAGCTTCTAAACCGACACGTAACCAAAGAGGATTAAAGCTGAGAATTGATTGAAGAATTATGTTTCTGCTTCCTGGAAAGAAAAAAGAAAATCCAGATACCTGTAGAAAAGTCAACTAAGTGAAACGACAATAAAAAGCCATGTAAAAGATTACATGAACTAGAAAGTATCTTTCACCTAAATCTGCCCACATCTGTCTGTCACTGCGGATCCTCATTTTTCCACTTTCTACTTCGGTTTCAATGCTATGAATGATGTTTACCACAGAATCTGATTGAAAGAGATCGCTCGCACTTTGGCGAAGTCTATCTAATCGCCGTCGAATTTGGTATGCTCTTAAGGAAGCATCTTCTTTTGTCAAAGCTGGTCCGTCAGCTGAAGACTGTTCCATGTTTTGAGTAAATACAGTAGAATGGTTGGCTGAATAGAGAACAAAAATTGAGAGGTCAAAGTTTGACACCTAGATTTCCTGAGGCAAATTATTAATGCAACATTTTTCTACATTTGCTCAAAGGTGCGACCTCTATGTTTAGGCTTGTATCTCTCAAAGGTGATAACTTCTGTTTTGACTGGAATAATGTATGAAAGGAAATGGGTTCTGTGGAGAATATCTATGTAGGAAATTATCATGCAAGAAATGTTCCGTGTAGGAATATGTCGTAAAGTCCTTCAACTTCAATTGTAGAGGTGTGTTGATTTGTTACATCTAACATCAACTCACATCTAGATTTTGAAGATTTTCCTGATGACGGTTCACCTGAGGTTCCAATGTTGGGTTTAAATTCATCAGGAGTCAAGATATAGTTGAGCCAGCATGTAAATGCCCTTTCTTGCTTCTCTCTCCATCGTTCATCGTAAAACATGTTACGAGAGGAGTAAGGCAAGAATACCCGGCCCGACACTTGTCGTAGGGGCTGCTGCTGGGTGGACAAAATGAGTCGAGCCAGTGGTACACCTGTATCGACAATGATAGGGCGTAAGATACGCTTCAAATCTTCGGATTCGAAATTCATATATCATAGAATAACAAAACCAAGAGTAATAGTGAACTCAATATAGAGATAGTGATACAGATATATCAAAAATTAAATTTCTTTGTTGGTATTGGACAAAACCACAAAATTCCAATTTAACGATAATATTTACAGTCTATGTAACGGTAAACCCAGCATAATAATAACTACTACTAGTGTGAGTAGAATACAGCCAAATAAAAACTTCCTATTTTGTGGAATCAAAATATAGAATTGAATGGAAAATCAAGAACTCCAAACCCTTCATCATCTTTTTCTTTCCTGCTTTTTGGGTTTTCATTGCACGCCTTGATCCAACCAACGTTGGACTTCGCTCTAACTTGGTGCTGTTATGCACGTCCTTCTCTTTAGGCCTGCAATGGAAACAAAAGTTGCAGCAACAATGTAAGAAAGGTAAAGAGCTTTTTCTAATTTACGTTTTCTGTTTCTTTGTTGGAGTTGGTTTAAGAATTCCTTCTAATCTTGCAGCTCGTCTTCTTTGTAATGCACGACCTTTGGGAGTTCCTTGCCCAGCTGTCAAGAGAGTGAACATATATCGGAATTATTGCTAAACCAGAGTACCTTGTGAACAGAATCCTCTTATTTTGAATAAATGTGGTTTCGAGTGAGGTTATTAAATACTTTATTTCCTTCCCTACAAATTTCTATTCCGAATGAAAACTACATTATATGGTCTAGATTTGTTGTTTCTCATCTATAGGCCCATGTGCGTTTGTTGCTTTCCTTCGTACCCTCTTTTTTTTAATGATCTTCCAGGGCTTATTCATGGCAAACCCCAGTATTTAATTTTGTAATGTTTTCTATTTATTTTTCAATAAATGTTGCACTCCTAAGGTTCATTTCTGGTTATTGGGTAAATACCGCTTCTTGAATTTCTCCTAGTTACAGGACATATCCTTCCTTCTTTCACTTTTTCCAAAGATGCTCTTTTCGTATTGCGGGCTGATGATTTCTGAAAAAATTGGAGAGTTTACAAACAACGTTTTTTGTTAACACATTAATAAAATTTTCTAACCCTAGCTTGTGGAGGTGTATGTTCCTCATCTGATTTTCGTTTCATCTTCTTGGGTGTTTTAGATGGTTGTATGATGGCGGATATGTCTGGCAATGGTAGATCAGCTGTGAAATTAAAATAAAATTAACAATGTACAAAACACTTCTGTAGTATTAATATGGAAAAGCACGCATAAGAAATATATCTGTGTGGAATAAAATTTCTATGGAAATGAAGATCACTCACTTTCACGATCATGAGAATATGTACTGCTAAGTACGTTAGGCAGATTGCAAGGTGACGTATCAGGTATTTTGTATTCATGAAGATTGCATTCATTCTCGGCAGTAGTGGTCGATTGACCAGGCATAAAACTTATGGCATCAACGACATCACTTTTCGAACCGTCACTCTCAAGACTGTCATCCAGTGAAGTCTCACCTGAACAGGATGAATGAAATTTGTATAATCCTTGAGGAAAAAGTCTTAAAAAAATCAGTTTGGACAATCAAACTGAATATGGATCTTACTTTCATTCGATATCTTTCTTTCTGATTTTAACATTGAAAGAGCATAGTCAAGCATCGTTACTTTTTTGTTCGATTCTATCGAGTAAAAAAGGTGAAATCATGATTATTTATAAGATACGATCAACAGATATAAATACTGTACCTTGTTTTTTCAGTTTGGTTTTCAAATCCATGTCGGAATCCATCATTGCTTGCTTGTCAACTCGTACAGTGGTTTTGTTTCTGTCTCGTTCAGCTAGGTGAACCAACATATATAACAATAAGATTAGGAGATCCGATAAATTGGTATTTAGAAATTTATCTATCAAGGCCACAAACTTATATTCTGCTCTTCAAAAGCTTCAAGTGTCTGCAAAGGCTGAACCACAGGTAGTATGTAAGTTGCATCTTGCTTCTTTTCTTCAGGCAATAAAGTAGAATTTCGTCCTGAAGATTCAAAAGTTAGAATGAAAGTGAACGGAAGTAACAACTACTGGAACTCAGCAACTACAAACCTATGCAGAAAGTTGTTTTTCGTGGGGTAGGATGCGGTTCGTCACTCGCTTCTGATGGTATGCTGTGCTTACCCGAAAACTGTAATTCATCCACTTGGAGACTACCCAATGGATGCATATCATCAATGAATGGCACCTACACAAGATGAATAATTGATTATAATGTACATCGATGAAGGAAGTCTCCAACTAATGAACGATTTAAGCTCCTAGGCTGTTCGACAGGACACGAGAGTGCAGCTAACCACTGTAACATGCAACGGGCAACACAAACTAAATTTGAACCATGTTTTACCGACTGTACCCGAGTCGGGGAGCTTCTATATTCCTAATATTAAGACACTATTTCTTAATCATTCACATACATCTAATCCACTGGGGGAACTTGGGGCCGTGATACTGCCACAGGAATCTCTCCCAATTTTCTCAGTAACATGAGCTGGAAATATGGGTGTCTTCACTATCTTGCTTTGTATATTGACCGGAGACAATGGTGATCTTGCTGCAGTTGCAACATTGTTTGCTATGGTGAAAGAATTTAAGTAATAATTACGGCATATTATCTATAAGCTGAGTTCATGGACGATACCTGAAACACATAAAGCTTGCTTTTTCACGGAAGACAATTCAACCGACGATGAACTAAACCCTTTTACCGGCGGTGGAATGTTTTCTTGATTACTATTACATGAAAATTAAGTTTAAAAAGGCTTCATGGTAAATATGACAAGGAATATAATCGCCATGCATAACCTACTTCTCATTTATGGTTGATTCTTGCAATTTTGCTTGAAATGAACCTTTGTTAAATGAATTCAGTATATTCATTTTGTTCACATCTTGCCTCCTGACCCTTCTTTTCACTTTCTGCAAAAAGAACACTTAAGCATAATTTCACATTTCGTTAATTTCATATAGCCCTCATACCTTTTGTGGAGACTTGACATTCCCAACGATCAAAACATGAACTCTGAAGCAAGAATCATATTTAATCATTATCATCTCTCTGTAATTTCCACTTTCTTTTGGAGTCCATGTAACATCAAGATAAAAAGTGTTATCTCCAGGTACAACAAAATGATCCTGAAATATTATAAACATTTGTGAATTCCTAAAAATCAGAAAAAAATCTGTTGTATACGAATGACAAAGTATGACAGTTCAATACACTTCATCCCTGAAACTTGCTAATAAAGCGAAAATTTGTTAATTGAAGCGCAATGAAACTTCTTTGCTGGGAGGTAAGACTTAGTATACCAATGGTAGTCTTACATCGCTGACTGAAAAATTTTTATTCAAAGGAAACTTTTCCACCGCTACTTCTACATCGTATGGGTTCGGATTATCCACTCGCATTCTTCTTTCCACCGATTTGCCGACCTTAACGCAACCAAAATCGAGGATTGGCTTTTTGGAGAAATGTGTGAGCTTCAAAACGGTCGGTGACACTTCAATGGTGGAGATATTCTATACGAAAAATATATTTGAATGAGGCAAAACTAAAATAATAGACTTTTCGACGTTTAATTTTACTTTTATTATTTTCATATCACAATAAGAGAATATCAGAATAGCTAGTTATCAATTGCTGGTAAATTTGTGAGATGAATATTAAATGAGAAAAGTTCAGGTGTTAGTAGTAACTCAAGCCCATTTCCGAATGTGGAATAAAACAGAAAACGAAAGTTCACAACCACGATCGTCCAACTTACGTGATCAATAGCATGTCCTCTGTCTGGTGTATAAGGTTCGGATTCAATCCAAAGCTTTCGAGGTTTAAGATAACCTGCATTATCTGGAACACCTTCGGCCATTGCAATACTGGTAACAGGGCTATTGGATGATTGTTTTTAATTAAATAAATTGCATATAATTCTTCTGTTTGAAATGCTAGATGTCAAGTACTGAACATAAATAAACATCATGAACTGAAAAATAAAAATATGTATGCCAATTAGAACTATAAATAGATCGTATGACTTTTCCAATACCAAAGAAGAGTGATAAAACCATACAGTAAACTCTCCATGAAAAAGCAAGCCCAGGTATGAATTTTCAAGGACACTCTCAGCAGTTTTTCAAATCTCGCTCCGAGTCAAAGGGCGACATCCAGCGAAAGGTTAGTCAAAGTTCAGAAAACTAGATAGAAATACAGAATTATTAGAACTCCCGCTGTAAGCGGAGTTCTATTGTTATCGGTTCCGTCTTTACCATCGTTGCCATAAATAACAAACATGTCTGTTGAGTATTCAAAGTATGTGTAACGAATTTAAAATACATGGTTCAAAAATACGTGGAATAAAAGCACTAGGCATAATTCAATTAGCAAACCCAGTNTGAAAATAAACAGAAGTTCGTTGTACGTTTTATCTTAATTAATTTAACCAGTCGTGTTTTAAGATAAGGGGACATGTATACGATCGTAGACGAATATTTTTTTTTTCTTAACCCATTAATTTCATTTAAGGAACATATCCATTTTGAGTATCGGCTTCTCTATCCAACCAAACTGTTCGTTAAAATAATGACGTAAAACACAGCCCTTCTTCAAGACGGTTCAATATTTATTATTGAACTAATCATTAACTACAATTACAGATTTTGATACTAGCTCATTATATTTATAACCGGAGAGCCAAAATTCGTTTCTGTATCTTAGTGAGATGCATTTGAGGAGTTATGAACTATCCCAGACAACGATATCGTTATCTCTAGTTTATTCAGAGACCTTCCTCAAATGAACCGTGTACTTAGCAGGCGCATTCTGGAATTATACTATAGTTATAATCAAGGATTGGGGGTGGCAAGAGTGACGAAAAATAACTGCTATAGCTGTATTAAGTCCAACATAGGAATTAAGCCAACTTGGTTATTATAACAGAGGCGGACATCATATTAATAATTAATAACAGTAACAGGCCAGTTATTTTTGAACTCCTGAATGCATTTGTTAGAATTCTAAAAAATATTTCTCCTTCAATTGATTAGGAGAACAATCTATGAGTACGTGAATGCATGAATCAGTCGTATGAGGCAATTATATATATTAACGTTATATGTAATGACGCACCTTGCTTTGATCTATGAATTAACGTAAGCTTCGTTACACAGTATGAGCAATATTATAATAACGAGTTTCAGTACCAAACCATATGAAGAGGCCTCAATAGGTGAACCTGCATATGGAAAAGAGGAAAGTTTTCGTCAGTACGATAACCAAGCCTGGGTGGGGGACGAGGAAATAGACGAAGGAATTCCTAATGAATCCGAATGTAAAGATATTAACACCGAAGACAGTGTAAAAGTTGCTATTGAACAGCCAAAACCGGTCCCTTTAGGTGCATGGTTTTACAACGAAGCCTATACCTACTTCCAGATAGCATTATTTGCTATTTTAGGATGTCTCATTCGCCTTGGAGTGGACAAAGTAATGGGTGGCGATATTGCTAAGATAGAAAGTTCGAGTACAATCATAACCCAATCGTTTTTTTCGAACATGCTTGGAAGTTTCATTCTTGGAATATTGTCTGCTTCGACTCTGAAAAAATATGTAGACATGCAGTCATTATACACCGGAATATCTACAGGTAGGTGGTAGGCAATAGTAGCTATATACAGATTGGAAGCCAAGCCTAATACGCTAACGAAATTGAATTCCATATCATTCTCATAGAAGGCTCAAAACGATATAACAAGATAACGACTTAATAGTGTTGAGATTAAATTTTCAAAATTTCAACCCGGAATTGAGAAACAATGTCAATGAGAAATTTTTTATAATCAATATTTATTCACCTTTGATCAGTTACGAATCGATTCATATTCTATAGGACTTACTCGTGTAAATAATGGAAAATATACATTGAACAAATACGCTATGGATAAATCTCACGTACGCTGCCGAGGTAGTCGCCATTCTCAAAAATGAATTATTGGAATTCAAATAAAACTTCTAATTTTGTACAGGTTTATGTGGATCTATAACAACTTTCTCAAAATGGAACCAGCAAATTTCGCTTCTTCTCATAGGAGAATCCCATTTAGCTGGACAGCCTCAAACTACAGCGATTGCAGCAATTTTCGTTGACATTTTTACATTCCATTCTTCACTCCAATGTGGCAAAGATTTGTCTCTTGGTATTCTGAGTGTATTCAAGGTCGATAACAATGAAAGTAGCAGAGGTCCTAAGCGATTGAAGCATTCGAAAATCGTCAATCCGTTGGCGGTAATCTTGGTTATTGGGATCTGGGTCTCTCTATTAACTGTAGGTATCATAGAAAGCTCGAATTCAACAATTTTATACGTATTAATAAGCGGAGTAATGGCACCATTCGGTGCAATATGCAGATATCTCTTAGCAAAATTGAACGGGCGCAATTTCAGTTGCTGGCCGTCTTTTTTATCAAGTTTACGGTCTCTCCCGCTCGGCACGTTCTTGGCTAACTTTCTTGGCGCGGGCCTTATCGCATCGACTCACGTCATCATGATGTGGGTGCCCATGAACTGCTTGCAAATTACAATTGTCCGCTGTATACAAAGCGGATTCCTTGCATGTTTAACGACGATATCGACCTTCATGTCCGAGATTTCCAACTTTCGGTCAAAAAATGAACTTCGATCTGCTTGGCTCTATCCTCTTCTGACCATAGTTTTATCTCAAATATTGGCTTGCATTATTAACGGAGTAAGTCATTCGTTGATTACAGACTATCCAATTGATAGCTGTAGCCCGGTAAACGCTACATTGAGATTCTAGGGCAGAAAATTTCAATCCCTATCCAAAGTGTTATCTAGGGGAATTGAAAAAAGCCTAAATGAAATAAGCCTATGCATCATGTGACAAGTCCACCCAGAGAGGGGGAAGGGTAGCCAGGACATATGCTCGGTAGCGTATCACAATGAATTGAAAAGTGGTATAGAATTGTTCCATATTATTTGTCAAAGCAATAAATGAAATAATGATTCGTATGTAAGATATGTATTGTTCTCTGTGAATGCATATATTGTGATTATAATTAGTAAGTCATAAATACAACTCCCGTATACAAAATACAGACTGCAAGAAAACACCTTAAAATCATACAGAATTATGAAGAGAAATTTAAGTTTAATCAATAACAACTTAAAATAATGTAATCAAGAAGTGGGAAAAATTACGTTAAAAAAATGTACATGTACTAATTTGTTAGTATCTAACCCATTAAATTATAAATTATTTTAGCATAGGTTAGAAGCCAGGAGTGAAGGGCATGTTGCAAACCCTACACAGCTTTTATCAGAATTAGTAATATTATGTACTTTTATCATACTTAACAATACTAATAGCATGACCAAAAGTCTTCCTGACGAACCCAACCAAGCCACCCCGGCAACAATCCAAATGGAATTATAAACAACATTCAAACCAAGATTTTTTTTACCCCTTCACCCAAATACATTACAACGAGTCACCTTCAGTAGATAGAGTTTGTCGATTCAATACGGTAACGGTAACTAGCGTTCTTTTTCAATGAAAGACTCCCAAAGATTTGCGAGAAGGTGTGGTAGTGATTCCAGAGAAAATATAGAATAAAATAATAGGAGAGAATACTCATTCAATCAAGAAGTTGAAGACATAAGTAATTTTCGAATTGAAATGAATGTTATTTAAATTGCACAGTGAACATATTTTTTACATGGGAAAAAGCGCGGTAGATAATTTCCAGTTTCTATCAATCATTGATTACCAGATCTTCTGTAAAGTGCTTAGATGGATAGTAGAATTATGGAAAGTAGTAAAAATTCTATTGTATTGAAGGCATCTAGTCTCCCTTTCGTCTACACTTACGCATTGTTACATTAAGCATTAAGAAAAAGTATATCACTAAAACAGGGTTTCGATTTTTGAATCAAATTTTTTTTTACATTCCTTCTGGATTTCATTACCTTCATTTCAACCTTCAACCATTGCAATAAATGATGATGCTTTATTGCTTGTAGTGGATAGGAAGAGGATGGCCCTCTGTATTAAAGACCCATTTGTCCAAAGGAAGAAGCTTTTCATCATCAGAAAATAAAAGATAAAGATACTTAAGCGTTTCGCCCAAAAAGAAAGACTCCATTTTATCCATTGGCATGGTGTTTGAAGGATCCATCACGTTTTTAATAGACGTGTAACCTCCAGGAACCTGTAAAAGAATGGATAATAACAAGCAGGCTAGAAAAGATATTCATTCTTAGTTGTTCTTCAATAGGGTTTGAACACCTTTATTAAATCCATGCTTTCAGATTAGAAAATTCACTAGGTATTAGTGAATAGATCATTGACATGAGGCATATTCATAACAAAGTAAATTACCTTTGAGTATTTCTCGAACGCTTGAGCAATTTCCCATCCCCACTCCCGGTATTTCTCATCTTTTGTAATTCTCCAAAGATAAAAGAGAGATTCAACTGTCTCTGGTCTTAGTAAATTGTGACGATCAAGAGGCTGAAACAAAACATAGTGTTCACAAATTTATAAACCCGTAGATTCGAAAAGTTGATTATTTAACAAAGCTGTGGCTTTCACCTTAATAATGACGTCTTCCTTTCCTCCAATATTCAAATTAAAATACGTTATTTCAGGGCTCAGTCCTGTCGGAGTTCTGGCATACATTTCATGGCACGTCTTCGTAATGTTTTTTCCAAGTTCGAGATGTTCTCTTGCGATGGAAGAGTTCTTGAGGATAGTGGAACCAAGAGCAAGCGTACCTCCAAGGAAGCAGACTAAATGATCCTACGAATATATAGTTTCAACAAATCAGGAATTCTATTAATATTCCGATTTACCAGAAGCCTCTGCCGGATTACAGTTTAGCTGGAACAACCGAGGTCGCAACCATTCAACAGTATGCTATTCAACTGTTATGAGCCACTAATATCATTACATTTGAAATAGGAAATCAATTGAAAACATCAGTGTGTGTAAACGGGCATACATTATTTGTTTCGAACTATGTGTTGCTGGAATATCAGTGATCTACTAATTTCCGGCTAATCACAGTATAAAATCAATGTTGAATGGAAGCTTATCAACTGTATTGAGCTAAAAATAAAGTAACGTACCATTTTAGCACTGGGGGTTCTCCCTCCAACAAGTTCACCAACATAAGTAAGACGACTGGGAACAGATTGTCCGATCAGATGTTTCTGCATTCCTTTAATGGCGCTCATGTAATCGTCAAGGTACATTTGCTCTGCGTGTCCAGTCTGTGAAAGTTTGTCAAGATAAATTTGAGGCTAGAAAAATTGCTATTTCTACATATGATATCTCACCTGAATGTATTGTTTGAGTAAATATTCATAATAGCTATCTGCTCTCGCTCCAACAGTAAACGTGCTTCCTTCTCTGAACTTTCCATGATTAGCATTGATCCACATTGGAACTAGGCCGTCTTTTTTGCCGGAAAGGTGGTGAACGTGGACAGAGACTTTGTCAACAGCATCCTACACAATACACAGGTATGGTATGCTTATCTAAGCTGAAGATAGATAGTGATATAGAGTGATTTCCCTACCTTATACTTTGGATCACCCGTTAAGAATGTTAGATCTCGGAATTCCAACTGAATAGTAGTCACTTCAGATACTGAGCTGTCTGGTCCCCATTTAGGAGCATGTGCATTTCCTGTTTTAAGGTTGACATCAGAAAAAGGAACAGCCGTGTGTGACTTTGTCAGCGCCGGCAGTAACCTGTTGCCTATATCGACCTAACACCAACAAACAGCAAACATTAAATCATCGAAATTAGTCCAGGAAAATTAGAGATAGAGGAAGCAACTTACAGCTTTGTCCAAATATAATCTGTCATGTGTTAAATGATACATAGTTAACATGGACCCAAAAACACGGATTGTACATTCAAATAAATTGACATCAATATTCTTGTCAAATGTCAGTTGTGTGTTGATCCATTCACGAACTTCCTTGTATTCTAAAACAAATATCATATTCGGCTGTCATTGAATTCATAGAAAGTTGTAACACGGTGATCAGGGGAATAAGGCAATTTCATTACGAGATAACTCACCATCCTTTAGTCCCATTATGTAAAGAGTGTCAACAGCATCAAGTATGGAAAGACCAAGATGAAACCAATCGTCACTCTGATGAGAAATTGGGTGAAGGTGATCATGTCCCCATGCACTCGCTCTGTACCCTTTCCACGCGTGTTGCATCATCCCAACAACAAATTTTTGCCGCTCTGTTTTAGGAGAATTCTCAAAATCTACGTCTGCAAAAGAATAACTCCAGTAAATCCCTTTACATGAGATTAAAGAAGTTAATATTCGTTACTTAGAAAATTCGGAAATCGAGGAATTGGTTCATATAACAATTAACATGAATACAGTTATACAGAGGTGGAATAGGATTATTCAAAGACAGATTAATTGAACTTTTTTCGAAATTATTACCGTTGCCTACCTANCTATATCATAAATCATTTGATCAAATGGACGGTCATAGGCATTGGTGTTTGAAAGAAAGCTTCGTGAAGGCGGTTGGAAAAGGGATAGGATTCTCTCTACAGAGGCTGGACTTTCATGTTGATTCTGACTCAAATATAAGCATTGGAGAAGTAGACTCGGGGAGCAGTTTGTACATTGACAATGTACTTGCTAGAGGCTGGTTATTTGAAGAAAGCATGGTTGATGAAGAACATTGTGTTGCTGTGGCTACAGAATGTCATAGAACTCCACAGCAAACGGTTAGCCCATATGAGGATAACCGGCTGTTCAACGAAATTCGATTCGAAAAATTACAAACAAAATTCGAGAAATTAACTCCGGAATTGAATGAAACGTTTTGGGGTAAATTTGAAATGAAGAAATATAAACCGACGTATGGTTTTATTGATGGAATAAAGCAATAAATGAATGCAAAGTGTTGCTTTTTGTTTAGGGAAAATACTATAATACTGAACAGGGGAGATATAGAAATTGACACTTAATTTTTGAGAAGGTTGATATCGGAATAAGTGTTAAGACTGAATAGCCCTTAACATGATGTGCATTGTGTGCTGTATTAAAAGTGTGAAGCCAATAAAGCAACATGCTTCATTGTAAAATATTGCAACATTAAAACAGCATCAATCTTTTACATGGAACTTTTAGGAAAACACACAAAAATTTTAAGCTTGCAAATACAATAACAAATCGCTGATTAAAAGCGCAATATAAAACAATACTAAAAGCTTATTCTTGTGACTTCAAGGATACTAGAAAGTTCAAGCATGATTATTAAAAATTATAGTTCAGTTTGAAATCATAAAATAAAAATGTTTTTCATGATTTCTGATGTTTTCTACGATCAGAACGTTCCTGAATGACCTGACCTGTCGCAGGGTCGTAGGTCCCGGTACAGTAATAAATGTTTTGTTCCTTGTTCCGCATTCTACGATTGTATTCCTTGAATGAAACCACTTCACATTTGTGTGATATTGTCTGCACATCATTTTCATCGATGTGGGAAGATTTGTACAGTGGATGCTTTTAATCAGAAAGGTTGCAATATGGTTTAGATTTGGAAATATGGAATTTACCCAATGAATTCCAACATACCGAAGTTTTCAGTAATTAAGCCCATTTAAAAAAACGTAAATATATCCCGGTGAGATTCCTGTTTAAACACCGATGGGTGTTTATTTGTTTCGAATCTTTATTCAGCAAGCATCAGAAAAATTGAAACTATGAATGCATCATAGCAAATTCACAATGATACTTTTTCAAATAGAACCATAAATGGACAATAAAACCACATTCACAAAATAAAACAGCCGTTTACATTGTACGCCACTCAAATTTAAAAATATAATTTATTATCTACATTTTCTGTTCAAGCCATTTCCCATTTATAAGCCCATTTTTCGAGGGCTTATTTACAGAAAACTCAGGTGTGCACACAAGGGTAATTGACAGGGTAGATGGTAATGTAAATGATAATTATATACCTTTCCATGCGACTTCAAACGACCTCTCTTAGTTTCCTCAGGATGGTAAAACCATCTTACTTTGACAACCATGTTGTTGCCCCACGATTCCCACATAGACTCTATACGCCCGATGTAAGGTAGGTTGGGTCTGCCGGCTGAGAGAAATACCGCCGAATCTCCGCACTACAATGGAAGGAAGCATTACAGTACGTGTCACTTTAAATTTTATCTTCTTAACTTAATCCATCAAATTCAAAATGCAGTCGTATCTACATACATGGTAATGAAGACTAATTAGACTAGTCTCAATAACATAACCTTATTGAAAATATAATTATAACTATATTTAAAACTAACTAACAGATATAATTTCTTCTCCTCTGCGAATTGTCTTGTGGTGAATTTTCTTTGCTTTCCCTTTGACTGTTTTCTTTTGAATACCTTTGTCAAACCAAGTCCACAGCTCGTTTGCTGAGAGCAACAAGATATATTATTTATGAGTTTATTTTCATATGAATTTAAAGCACCATCCTTACAATGATATTGCTGATGGTCGCCAGATTTAGCTGGCAGTCGCTTTTTCTCCAAAGATTTAATTAGTCGTCCGCCACCTTCACTGTCATCTCCTTCATAGGTCTCATCACCACTGGCAAAACAATACCATTGTTATTTAGAAATGATGCAAGTATATGATATTCCTATGCAGTAGCATAGAGAGGAGGATAGGTCTATTGGTTTAAGCCATACATATGCCATACCTGTCTGAAAACACTGTATCACTGTCTTCAGATGATAAGGATGAAGAGGATGAAGAAGAGCTTGATAAAGCTTTCTCAGTGTTTATAGATTTTGATCTGTCTGATTGAGATTTATTACTTTGCTTCTTTGCCGAGCTTGAAACAGATTGACTTTTTCCCTTGCTGCTGGTCGGACGTTTTCTTGCAGCACTTTTCTCTTTGTGTGGAGACAAAGTAAGCACTTGTTCTCTATCATCTATAGAAGGGTAATCGTATGCACTGAGATCTAGGGAACGTTTACGATTGTCTTTTTCATGCTTTTTACTTTCTTGTTTTATATCTTGTTTCTCATTCTGTCCACTTGAACTTGTTTTACTTTTGCCGGTGATGCTTTTGGAACTCACAGTAGAGAGATCTGAAAGGAAAATATGATTATTAAATTTAATAACATGTAACTGGAGCTGAAATTGATGCAATCCGTAAAATAGATAGATCATTTGGGTGAACAACAACCAGTACCTGAAGTATTTCGTCTTCTGTGAGTAAAATGCATCATAAAAGGAGCGTCTGGTCTCAATATAGGATAATTGCAAGGCAGTAGACGAATGTTCTCTATTGGTATGCTGCTTGAATCCCCGTCATCAAACTCCACTTGTACTATGTCATCAGGAGAGTCATAAGATTCTTCCCAATCTGAATCATCTACAGAAGAAGAAAAATTAGTATATATTATGACTGCTATTATAATTAATATTAGTTTTAATACAGCAGTACGCACCAAACGCAATCGTTCCGGTATAAAGACATTGCATTTTGTGACTCCAATATGCAGCAATCCTTGAACCCTCATGCAAATCATCCCTAGATCTAGGTTTCACTTCAGGAACTGCTTCAGACAAGATCTGTTCGAGGCACATCACGATGGGTCGGTGCCTGTGTCTCTCCCCTTCTACTGTCACTTCGTATCTACCAATTAAATGAAATTAATAGTATTATTGTAATAGGAACTAGGAATATGCTACATTATGTTATAATAGAGATTTTCAAATAAACACCTGTTAAGGATTCATTGTAGCATTGTATGAAATACCCATTTTTCATTAAAGTAAAATCAGCCTATTATTAACTTTTCAGAACTGGTCAAGATATCTAGTGTCAATTTTTTTAGAAAGGATATTATTGATATTTTCCCCCTAATAATCACATCCTCTGCAATATGCAATATGTCATAGCCCAGTTATACAAACTATTATTGCTGGGAGATATCTGAACGATAATATGTAGAATACATAAACCTCTTACATGTCTGGTGGCTGGATAGGATTTATTTGACAGAGATACAAAAGTTTGTCTTCAAGGGGCACAAGAACTTGTAAACCTTTCACCAAATCATCTTCTGTCAGTCTGCAAAGAAAACATTACAAAATTTCGAATGGTATCAGCACAATTATTTTAAAATCTGCTAGTTATGAGTTTGAGTTGCTTTACTTGAATTTGTGAGAATTAACCACACACTTCTCATCCTGAGCAGCGTCACTCTTGTCAGAATGGGATAATAAAGGCGTCTTTTTTTCTTCAACGGGCTTGTCGTTTGGCGATATCTCTGGCTCAGGGATTAATTTTGCCAACTTCTTTTTATTATTGTTGTTACTGTGATTTGCATTGTCCAATGACTTCTTCTACAATAGAGTAGGAAATTGGTTTATATATCGATATTCTATGATTGACCTGAAAGATTGATGTAGCAAACATTCAACCACTCATCCAAAATATATATTATATATTACGCACATGAGATTTATGTAGCTTCGATTTTTGTTTTCTAGATTTCCGCAAAGCAGAAAACTTCTTTTTCTTGAGTTTATCACCCTTATTTGAAGCTTTGAAGCCCTAGTAATGATAAAACAATTAAAGTAGACGGAACACCCTTGCGAAAAATTATCACAATCAAGAAATAAAACAATACCCAAGAAATGAATGTAGCAGAGGATCGGGCAGTGATAGAGGATCTGTCTTTGTGCTTTTTTCTTTTTGGTTCTTTGATCTTGTGTTTTCGTTTACTTGATTTCTTCTCGCATTCTGCCCCTGTCTCTGTGTCACAGAGTGTAACGATGTTGGCCGCCTTTCAACGACGTATACAATGTTAAAATTATTATCAAATTTAGATTNGGAACTGCTTCAGACAAGATCTGTTCGAGGCACATCACGATGGGTCGGTGCCTGTGTCTCTCCCCTTCTACTGTCACTTCGTATCTACCAATTAAATGAAATCTATAGTATTATTGTAATAGGAACTAGAGATATGCTACATTATGTTATAATAGAGATTTTCAAATAAACACCTGTTATGGATTTATTGTAGCATTGTATGAAATACCCATTTTTCATTAAAGTTAAATCAGCCTATTATTAATTTTTCAGAACTGTTGTTGAAAAAGGATATTATTGATATTTTCCCCTAATAATCACATCCTCACCACTAAATCATTACAACATTCCGTTCTAGAATTTAACTATAAAAAGTTCAATGACCCATATCCCTATCTGCAATACTGTCGGGTATGTCACAGTTACACACACTATTGCTGGGAGATATTTGAACGATAATATGTAGAATACAGAAACCTCTTACATGTCTGGTGGCTGGATAGGATTTATTTGACAGAGATACAAAAGTTTGTCTTCAAGGGGCACAAGAACTTGTAAACCTTTCACCAAATCATCTTCTGTCAGTCTGCAAAGAAAACATTACAAAATTTCGAATGGTATCAGCACAATTATTTTAAAATCTGCTAGTTATGAGTTTGAGTTGCTTTACTTGAATTTGTGAGAATTAACCACACACTTCTCATCCTGAGCAGCGTCACTCTTGTCAGAATGGGATAATAAAGGCGTCTTTTTTTCTTCAACGGGCTTGTCGTTTGGCGATATCTCTGGCTCAGGGATTAATTTTGCCAACTTCTTTTTATTATTGTTGTTACTGTGATTTGCATTGTCCAATGACTTCTTCTACAATAGAGTAGGAAATTGGTTTATATATCGATATTCTATGATTGACCTGAAAGATTGATGTAGCAAACATTCAACCACTCATCCAAAATATATATTATATATTACGCACATGAGATTTATGTAGCTTCGATTTTTGTTTTCTAGATTTCCGCAAAGCAGAAAACTTCTTTTTCTTGAGTTTATCACCCTTATTTGAAGCTTTGAAGCCCTAGTAATGATAAAACAATTAAAGTAGACGGAACACCCTTGCGAAAAATTATCACAATCAAGAAATAAAACAATACCCAAGAAATGAATGTAGCAGAGGATCGGGCAGTGATAGAGGATCTGTCTTTGTGCTTTTTTCTTTTTGGTTCTTTGATCTTGTGTTTTCGTTTACTTGATTTCTTCTCGCATTCTGCCCCTGTCTCTGTGTCACAGAGTGTAACGATGTTGGCCGCCTTTCAACGACGTATACAATGTTAAAATTATTATCAAATTTAGATTCTCCTTTTGAAATTATTTTTTTATACATTATAACTAACCTTTTTCTTCGCTGGTTCAACTAGCGGCACCGTAGGTCGCTCGCTTGCTGGTAAACATATTCGCTTAGGTTTATCAGACTTTCGTTTTCTGCTTCCAGACGGCAAGTGGTGCGAGTCCGAACCTGTTTCGCAATCCCCATCATGACCTTCTGACGAATTGACGAGAGGTTGCTGGCTTTGGGGAACCGTCGTCAGGTTCGGTTTAGCCAGGCTCAGCAGAGCGTCGACAGAATCGTGAAAGTCGGACTTGTTGGCGAAATCTGTCATGGATTTAAATATGACATAAATTTTACTTACACGCAATACAAAAATAAATGACTTTTTGTGGTAAATGACCTTTTTGCAATATGTCTGAAACACTCATCGTTGATGTTGAGGAAAGTTTTTCATCAGTGGTTGAGTTTGGTTTTTCTTGGAGAACATTTATTGTGGGTTCTGCTAATGTCTTAGCTATGTTTTTATTTTTCTCCTCCGAGTTTCTTTTGATGATTTTTGATTTGGGTTTGAATGATTCCTAACAATAAAAAATGTTTGATAACACTCAAGTAATAGATTGATGAAAACCAAAATGTTATCGTAGAATATAATAAGTTAGAAATACCTCATCCACCAAACAATACTTTCTCTTCTTTGGTAAGACGTGAGCTTGACTATTTTTTTTTTCATGCAACTTTTTTGGTGACACGAGGTTGCTTGATGGCTTGCATGGAGGAATTGACTGGCTAATTGTCGTATTCGTGTCAGATGCACAAATCATACTACTATTGATGTCATTGGGAATTGATGAAGGGGCACAAATGGATAAGTGAGAAATATGTGACGACTTCTCAGGCGTACGAATACTGTTAGACATGGCAGTTGTAGTGCTTGATGAAGAGCTGATAAAATGAAATCAATGGTTTATAAATTATTGGTCTTGGTATATATTCTGAATAAATATTTATGTTAATATTTTTCATGCCCACATAGTAATAATTGTAAGTAAATAAATGTAATATTAAGAATTTGAAATCATCAGTAAGTATTCAGCAGCCACAAAACATTACTATTATCTACCTAGTTGAAGAGACAGAGCTTTTTTCTGTCTTATTCTTTCGTTGAAGTTTAGCAAGCTCTTTTTGTTTCTCCTTATATCTTCTCTGAAGATCTGCGAGTCTCGTTTTCATTTCAACTTCCATCGCTTCCAGACTCTCCAGTTTTATACCTGTGGCTGAACAAATAAAACAAACATTTATAAGATCTGCATTTCCAATATCAATCAGCTAGGAAAGAAAGAGGAATTACCAGTACTTTTCGTTTCAACAGCATTACTTTTTGGCTTGAAATGGATGGTTTTGTTGAGCTTCCTTTTAAGACGTATCCTGTCACTAAGACCAGACTCTGGCTCCTTGCCTTCAGTGCTTGACAGGCAATCTAGCACATACAAATAATACATAGGTAAATCTTCAAACCATATCTTCGAAAACCATATCTTTCCATACTAGATAATTACTTTAATACTTCAAATATAGCTATTCTTCAGATATCCTTCACATGAATTGAGAAATATTAAGACATAACTATATCGAACAACTATCCACATACCCCCCGAAACAAGGACAGAATCCGACACAGACGTATGTGACGTCGTTGAACGTATGTCATCATTACACGAGAAATCTTGATCATTTTCTCCAGAAACTGCCACATAATGTTTTTTGGCTGAGTAAGCTGAAGACGCTTCAGAATTTTTCTCTCTCTGATGGAATGAGGACTGTAAATATATTCAACGAATAGAAATCAACTCTAATACATAAATGGTGCAATGGTGCATTTTGTATAAAGGGATACTTTATGAAGATGGATTGTAGATAATATAGATAAGCTCAATGCAAACTTTTTTTATTTCAGCAACTTACATGACTTAAAAGAGTGATTCCACGGACAGCTTCTAATACATCAGGATCTAGGGTTGATATGTCAAAATTTGTATTGCACATAGAAGGTTGTTTATTAAAATCGGTAGCAATGAGTGGCTCTTTCAGCATCTGACTGTTTTTATCCTCCACGATGGTTTGTGGTTCACAACTTGATTTTTTTATGCTGGACTGTTGCCCACAAGGAATTGCCTCATACAGTCTGGGTGGGTGAGATGAAGGTCTCTTTGGCAATGAGGAGGCAAATCCTTGATGAGACTGTGTTGTCATTTGGCTCAAATGAATGTCGGCTGCTTTAGTCAATAGTTCCACTCCTGTGACAAGAGATTGCGCCCTGTCTTTGAGCTCGGTATGATTAAGATACTTGTTGGCATTGCCAATTTCATTTCTAGTAACTGCTTTTTGGTCTGTCAATTCGGCAGTCTGAATCACGGAAAAAGGTTTTAAGGTATCGACATGGCTGGGCTCTGCCTGAAGAGGTGTATTTGGCACTGAAAATCTGGGAGAAATTCCACTGTTAGGGGATGAATAACGAGATCGAACGAGATCCTCGTTCAGAACATGTTGAGACTCTGCTGACCATGGCATGGCATCTGAGGGAACAGCTGTTGTTTTGCCATGAGCTTTAAAATTTAACTTATAATCGATTGGTGATTTTGTATCTACTTTTGCACTTAGCGTCACAGCTTCGCAAGAATTTCCTGTCCTTTTCTCCATGCGATCAATTTGGTGACATATCGGGATGGCATTGTAAGTCAATGAACCACTGTGTGCCATTGCTCTTGCGGATTCTGATTCATGTTTTCTTCTTGGGATTTCATGACTGGATTTTGTTAGAGGAGTTTTTCTGTCTGCAGGAGGAGTGCGATGATGAGAAGACAAAAGAGCAGGAGATAGAGAGGATGTCTGTGACCTTGAAATAAGATGAGGTGATTGCTTTGTATGCATCATATTCCTCGCTTGATTCTCCCTGTGTTCCTCTGGAGAGAGAACTAACCTGCGAAATACATCACAATCTTGATTTCTTGTACAATGGAAGGGTCATCAATTAAACCTGGCTACATATATTAGGAGTTTGGCATTTTTATCATAACATTTGGTTGCATGAGTTATAGGAATATAAAGGTGGAGGTGGGGGTGGGGGTTAAAAAGGGATAAAAGTGTACACTGACCTTTGTTCCGGTGATAGTGACCTCTGTTGCTTAGCGATATATTTTGAACTTGGAGTGGGTGATCTACCAGAATAATATCTAAAATCGAAAATACAATATTAAAATATAGAAGTCATTAGGAATTTTACGTTTTTTGAAGTTTTAAATGTTATAGGTACCTGTACTGGGGTGATGGTGTCCTATTCAAATCCTGTGTCTTATTCCTAGCAACGTAAGGACTTGGTGAAGATTTACGCTGCGTTCCGTCAATCAAAAACATATCGTTCGGAGAATTGAACTTAAGGTATAGAATTTTAGAATTGAAAACTACAAAACACATGGTACATGCATGGTAAATTAACTTTACTACTACTACCATGCACTTACTCTGTTGAATGGAGGAACAAGGCCATGCTGTAACATAGCTTGCTGCTGCAATGCGGCTGCCAGTCGTATGTCATGTTGTTGCAACTTGTGTATTGAAATTAGAATGGTAGAAGACAGAAGTTGCATAATAGCCATGATTTCTCAAATAAAGCTGATATTTACCTGCTGTGTTAACAAATTTTGGAACGTGGATGCCTCTGAATTTGGTGGCGATGCTTGTCCACCTCCGTAAAGCGCCGCAGATGACCACAAATTAGCAGCAGCCGCGTCTTCAAGAAGATCTGATGTTAAAAATATTCATATGCTTGAAAACTAACTCCAATAATTCAAATCCAAATGATATATACAGCTATCTATACAGAGCTGATTCTGAAATTCATCAACCCCTTGAAACTTAAGCCCATGCTTAAAAAGTCGTGAATTCAGTAACATTTTTACATTTTACATTTTTACAATACACTTAATCACTTACGGGGCATAATAACATATCCACTAGGAATGTTGCTTCCTAATAGCGGATAGCCAGGATTGGCAGAAGGCACTGGTATAGTTGGTCCTGATTGACTGGAGGGTAAATGATAGGGAGTAGAACCTCCGAACCATAAAGGTCTTTGGTGTAAGTTGCTGTTGAGCAATGACTGGTGTGCCTGCCATTGCAAGAGTGATGATGCCATTAGTCTTTCTCTGTCCCACGCTGGAAGAAAAATAATCTACTTTAAGACTATCAAATGACACAACCGCAGTTTATAGAGACATGTATTGGACATCATTTTTTATTCTTATTTGATGAATAGAAATCCAACCTGGCAAAACCATGTTAGGCAATTTGAGCATGGGCATCGTTGCAGTGGATGTATTTCCAGTTTCCAGTCTTGAGGTATAATTAGACAAAGCTTTACTCTCTCTGAAAAGATGATTTTATGGTGAATATTTATTTTTTGCTTATCCAAATATTTCAAGTCAGATTTATGTCGGGATGAAGTATCTGAAAATACCTTAATATCATTTCTCTTTCTTGGTTGAGAGAATGTTCATGATATCGCCTTTCATTATCTAAAATGAAAAAAGGATTGCTGATTCTCAATATTCTCTAAAGTTAGAGTTTTTCAAACATGAAGACAACACAACAATTTTACCTCCACTATCACTTTGAGTTATCATATGACTATTTGAAGTCCGTGCCTTTGACGCAGCTGTGTCAATTCGCTGTCTAGCAACGGCAATTCCTACCGGAGGATTATGGTTGCCTCTTGTTCCTGGTTGAAAAAATAAATTAAAAAAACCGACATTCATTCATACGTAATATAGTATAGTCAACATAGTCAGGAATGGCCAAAACATTGATTAGTCGATCGCATAAACCTGTAAGCAAGGCCGCATTTCTA